>JACGAQ010000339.1:0-165479 GCA_014119065.1 Orius insidiosus | reverse complement strand
TGCATTTTTCAATATCTTAACGGTTTACGATTTACAAGCCTTTAAAATTATCCTTCTTAATGGTTTACTTCAATAACCTTCCTACACGGAGAAGGTCAACTTTGATGGACTTTGACGCCTAAATGTTCAAATTTTGAAAAATGAACTACCAGGTGTACAAATGAAACTCGCTAAATCTACAAATTCAAATTTACCCTGTGGCTGAGTTTCATTTTGTACACCTAATAAAGCGCAAAAAGTACGAACGGGACCAAGTGTATGTTTACTTCACGTCACGATTTGCGTTTTTCGGGTATCTGGATCACCCTGTATACCGATCGACTTTAAATTTATACAGGTCTTCTCCCATTCAATATGAGTAAATGCTGAAAATTTCAAGTCGATTGGTATACAGGTGCCGAGATATACAACTCTGAAACCCGGTTTTTCGCCCCTTTTTCTTCTTCCCGTAGACAGGGCTACAGCCTCTCCTAGTGCACCGATTGACTTGAAATTTTGCACAGAGCTCCCTTTCAATTCTAGCTAGTGCCTTTTAAAAGATTTAACCAATTATCTCAACCCAAAAAAAAGTTAGGAACAAAAAACTGAAATTTTAGGGTACGTTTTGCCGCACTAAAGGGTCCCTAGCCTGGAGGACTAAACTCAAAAACACCCAGCCTCTCAAAACCCTTCTACAGCAGCAGAAAAAGTTATGATATCAACTTCAACCGTGCTCTCGTTTTCAAAGCTCTCCTTGGCGGCGTCCCTAAATGCTTTTATCAGGAATAACACAGTTTTTAGGAATGTTAACAATAGGAGGAAGCCCTACGAAGGGACTGTAGACAGCCCTCTTTTCAGTAATGATTAATACACCTGTAAACAAGCATTTCGCTACGCCGCGCCACCTAGGGGGCTTTAAAAACGGGAGTTGATATCACAACTTTTTTGGTTGCTGTTTTTGCGAGGCGATGTTTTTATAGACAAAAGGGCCAAAACGTCATGGATTCTTTATACCGGAAGCCAAAATAACGAAGAAAACGTTAAAAAAATCTGGTAAAATGGAAGTATACAGGGTGTCCGGAAACACATGGCAAGCGTCTGGGAGAGCGTTAAAACGTGGTTTTACGAAAAAAAAGTTAAATGTAAACCCCCCTTAATTTAAATCAAAGAATTTGATGGGTAGTTTAAAATCCGCCTGGATATACGGGTGTCCCAGACACACCTAACTTCGTTATTTCAAATGAGAACCCCTATTTTTATTTCAGAATCGTAATCTACGCAAAATTTCAAGTAGATTTGAGTACTCATATGACAATTTTGGACAACTTTTAAAAAATGTCAAATTTAGCGTTTTTTTGCGCTAAAATCCGTTAAAATTGACCTAGGAGACTCGTTTTTTTTTTAATTCACTTATTTTTCCCCGAAGAATCCACTGTCTCAAATTTGAGCATCTTCGCATTCAGCATCACGAGATTTCGTCGCTAATGGCCTTTTTTCAAGTTAACTCCAAATTCCATACTTCAAAAATGGAAATTAGCGATTTGTTGACGGAATTTTAATTTTTTGATGCATAAACACAAAAGACGCTGTAGCTCTTTCAAAATTTGTGGTCCGAAAGAAAAATTCCTTTCAACAAGTGCTAATTTTCATTTCTGAACTAAAAATTTGGGTTCTAACTTGAAAAAAGGCCATTAGCGACGAAATCTCGTGATGCTAAGATGCTCAAATTTGAGACAGTTGGATTCTTCGGGGAAAAATAAGTGAATTAAAAAAAAACGAGTCTCCTAGGTCAATTTTAACGGATTTTAGCGCAGAAACGCTAAATTTTGACATTTTTTAAAAGTTGTCCAAAATTGTCATATGAGTACTTAAATCTACTTGAGATTTTGCGTAGATTACGAATCTGAAATAAAAAATAGGGTTCTCATTTGAATAACGAAGTTAGGTTGTGTCTGGAACACCTGTATATCCCAGGCGGATTTTAAACTACACCATCAAATTCTTTGATTTAAATTAAGGGGTTTACATTTAACCTTTTTTCGTAAAACCACTATTTAACGCTCTCCCAGACGCTGCCATGTGTTTCCGGACACCCTGTATAAGCTGAAAAGCCTTCCGGAAGTAGGGAAAACGTACTTAAGTATCAAGATAGAAAAAAATGTCTTCGCCGAGCCAACCTGGACCACTTTTTATCAAGAAACCCCTCATTTAATTGTTAATTAATTTAATAATCACAATAACTTCATGAGAAAGTTAATTTATTCACACAAAGACCAAAAAACGTTGATATAATCGGTAAGAAAGACACGGCTGTCGACAAGATATGTCTAGCCTTCAAAAAACTCGACGAAAAAAAAAAAGATTTCTCCCAGCGGTGATACTGAAACAATTCTCACGTTCTCTATGGGAAATTGAAGACTTTCTTCCAATTTAACATCTAGACAAATAAGGAATCGTTTTTTCTTGTTCAAAAGCACGAAGATTTGTGTAATTCGCTTGGCATTTTTTTTCTTTCTATTTTTTGACGCGGGTCATCTAGACGAAACAGAGCGAAACAGCGGCGGGTTTCAAACTTCTTCGAATGCGTTTTTCTTCGCGGTTCCTCAAAACGAAGGTTAAAGATAACTGGACAAAACCTGATTTTTTTTTCAGAATCTTGAATACAGGTCAACATCATAAAATAACAGCATTTTTTATGATAGCGACTTCCTGATTTTTAAAGTTGAAGTTGACTTTATGATTTAAAAAAAAGTTTCATCATATGAAGGACCTTCGGGCCGACAAAGCCTCCAAAAATGGTCCTGAATCAACAGAAAATTAAAAGATAAACTACATACCTCGGCGACCAGCTTTCAACTGAGAAATAAAATTTCATTTTATATCCAACTAAAACAGCCTTTTACGCGTATCAAAAGACATGTCAGAACATAAGGGGAATTGTGATACGAAATAAGGAATGTCAATAACCGTGAGGTGAAGGTTCATTGGGACGTTTTATTGTCTCGGGAGGTCGAAGCGATAAGGTCGTTCGGAGATTTTGCGAAAAGAAAAAAAATTCCGGATGATGTGATAGGTTAACGGTATGAGAAGCGCTCTCTTCCACCATACACGCCAAACTCCACCTCAACCTATTTAAATGCCTTCTATATATTTGAACCCATTTACATAACTGTTTCTTTAATTCTAGTCCTCATCAAAAAAGATTCAAACCGCATTTTCTTCATGAACTAATAAAAAAAATCTGAAGAGTCGAGATACTTTTGATTTTTAGAACCCCGGAAATTAAATAACCTAAAAAAAAACAAAAGACTGGTTCTTTTGCTCTTTGCTTTGGCATTTCGCGGAGAAGGTTATCTTCCGCAGGTGTTTTTATTGCCCCGAAAAAGAGTGAGTCACTGAAATCAAAAATTTTTAGGCGGGGGAAAGGGGGCATTTTCAGGTCCAGAATCGCCCGGGGGGTTAAACATAGTTTTAACCGGGTTTTTCGTCATTTCTTACATTTTTAAGTCCAGAAGAGCTGCTTTATCAGTTTTCGGGTTTAACTTCTTGTGGTGGGTTTGGGACGTTTTAACCAATTTTCTGGAGTAGAAACCCGGTAAACAAGTGTTCGGGTGTTTAACGTCTTTTTACCGGGGCTTTTGGTAATTTCCTCGATTTGCTGGTGTAGAAACCTGTTATCAGGTGGCCAGGGGTTTAACATCTTTTTTTACGGGGCTTTTGGTAATTTTCTTCGATTTCCTGGTGTAGAAACACCCGGTTAGCTAGGTGTTCGGGTGTTTACATCTTTTTTACCGGGGCGTTTGGTAATTTTCTTCGATTTCCTGGTGTAGAACACCCGGTAAACAGTATTCAGGTGTTTTAACATCTTTTTTACCGGGGCCTTTGGAAATTTTCCTCGATTTACTGGTGTAGAAACACCCGGTAAACAAGGTATTCGGGTGTTTAACATCTTTTTTACCGGGGCCTTTGGAAATTTTCCTCGATTTACTGGTGTAGAAACACCCGGTAAACAAGTATTCGGGTTTAACATCTTTTTTACCGGGGCCTTTGGAAATTTTCCTCGATTTACTGGTGTAGAACACACTGTTTAATCAGGTGACCGGAGTTTTAACATTTTTTTAACGGGGCTTTAGGTAATTTTCATCGATTCACTGGTGTAGAAACACCTGTTTTATCAGGTGACCAGGGGTTTAACATCTTTTTTACCGGGGCTTTTGGTAATTTTCATCGATTCCCTGGTGTAGAAACACCCGGTAAACAAGGTGTTCGGGTGAAACATCTTTATTACCGGGGCCTTTGGAAATTTTTACTCGATTTACTGGTGTAGAAAACACCTGTTTAATCAGGTGACCGGGTTTTAACATTTTACCGGGGCTTTTGGTAATTTTCTCGATTTCCTGGTGTAGAAACACCCGGTAAACAAGGTATTCGGTGTTTAACATCTTTTTTTACCGGGGCCTTTGGAAATTTTACTCGATTACTGGTGTAGAAACACCTGTTTAATCAGGTGACCGGGGTTTTAAAATTTTTTACCGGGGCTTTTGGTAATTTTCCTCGATTTCCTGGTGTAGAAACACCCGGTAAACAAGGTATTCGGGTGTTTAACATCTTTTTTTAACGGGGCCTTTGGAAATTTTACTCGATTTACTGGTGTGGAAACACCTGTTTAATCAGGTGAACGGGGTTTAACATTTTTTTTACCGGGCTTGGTAATCTTCCTCGATTCACTGGTGTAGAAACACCTGTTTTATCAGGTGGCCAGGGGTTTAACATCTTTTTTTACCGGGGCTTTGGTAATTTTCTTCGATTTCCTGGTGTAGAAACACCCGGTAAACAAGGTGTTCGGGGGTTTTAACATCTTTTTTATCGGGGCTTATGGTAATTTTCCTCGATTTCCTGGTGTAGAAACACCGGTAAAACAAGGTATTCGGTGTTTAACATCTTTTTTACCGGGGCCTTTGGAAATTTTCCTCGATTTACTGGTGTAGAAACACCTGTTTATCAGGTGACCAGGGGTTTAAATCTTTTTACCGGGGCTTTTAGTAATTTCTTCGATTTCCTGGTGTAGAAACACCCGGTAACTAGGTGTTCGGGTGTTCTACATCTTTTTTACCGGGTCGTTTGGTAATTTCTTCGATTTCTGGTGTAGAAACACCCGGTAAACAAGGTATTGGGTGTTAACATCTTTTTTACCGGGGCCTTTGGAAATTTTCCTCGATTTACTGGTGTAGAAACACCGGTTTAATCAGGTGACCGGGTTTTTACATTTTTACCGGGTGTTCTGGTAATTTTCCTCGAAACTGGTGTAGAAACACCTGTTTTATCAGGTGACCAGGGGTTTAAATCTTTTTTACCGGGACTTTTGGTAATTTTCTTCGATTTCCTGGTGTAGAAACACCCGGTAAACAAGGTGTTCGGGTGTTAACATCTTTATTACCGGGGCCTTTGGTATTTTCCTCGATTTACTGGTGTAGAAACACCTATTTAATCAGGTGACCGGGGTTTAACATTTTTTTACCGGGGCTTTTGGTAATTTTCCGCGATTCACTGGTGTAGAAACACCTGTTTATCAGGTGACCAGGGGTTTAACATTTTTTACCGGGATGGTAATTTTCTTCGATTCCTGGTGTAGAAACACCCGGTAAACAAGGTATTCGGGTGTTTAACATCTTTTTTTACCGGGGCCTTTGGAAATTTTACTCGATTTACTGGTGTGGAAACACCTGTTTAATCAGGTGAAGGGGTTTTAACATTTTTTTACCGGGGCTTTTGGTAATTTTCCTCGATTCACTGGTGTAGAAACACCTGTTTTATCAGGTGGCCAGGGGTTTAACATCTTTTTTTACCGGGGCTTTTGGTAATTTCTTCGATTTCCTGGTGTAGAAAACACCCGGTTAACTAGGTGTTCGGGTGTTTTACATCTTTTTTACCGGGGCGTTTGGTAATTTTCTTCGATTTCCTGGTGTAGAAACACCTGGTAAACAAGGTCGGGTGTTTAACATTTTTTACCGGGGCCTTTGGAAATTTCCTCGATTTACTGGTGTAGAAACACCTGTTTAATCAGGTGAACGGGGTTTTAACATTTTTTTACCGGGGCTTTTGGTAATTTTCCTCGATTCACTGGTGTAGAAACACCTGTTTATCAGGTGATCAGGGGTTTAACATCTTTTACCGGGGCTTTTGGTAATTTTCTTCGATTTCCTGGTGTAAAACACCCGGTAAACAAGGTGTTCGGGTGTTAACATCTTTATTACCGGGGCCTTGGAAATTTTCTTCGATTTTCTGGTGTAGAAACACCCGGTTAACAAGGTGTTCGGGTGTTTACATCTTTTTTACCGGGGCGTTTGGTAATTTTCTTCGATTTCCTGGTGTAGAAACACCCGGTAAACAAGGTATTCGGGTGTTAAACATCTTTTTTACCGGGGCCTTGGAAATTTCCTCGATTTACTGGTGTAGAAACTGTTTAATCAGATGACGGGGTTTTAAACATTTTTTTACCGGGGCTTTTGGTAATTTTCCTGGTGTAGAAACACCCGGTAAACAAGGTGTTCGGGGGTTTAACATCTTTTTATCGGGGCTTATGGTAATTTTCCTCGATTTACTGGTGTAGAAAAACCTGTTTAATCAGGTGACGGGGTTTTAACATTTTTTTACCGGGGCTTTTGGTAATTTTCCTCGATTTCCTGGTGTAGAAACACCGGTAAACAAGGTGTTCGGGTGTTAACATTTATTACCGGGGCCTTTGGAAATTTTCCGCGATTTACTGGTGTAGAAACACCTGTTTAATCAGGTGACCGGGGTTTTAACATTTTTTACCGGGGCTTTTGGTAATTTCTTCGATTTCCTGGTGTAGAAACACCCGGTAAACAAGGTGTTCGGGTGTTAACATCTTTATTACCGGGGCCTTTGGAAATTTCCTCGATTTACTGGTGTAGAAACACCTGTTTAATCAGGTGACCGGAGTTTTAACATTTTTTACCGGGGCTTTTGGTAATTTTCCTCGATTCACTGGTGTAGAAACACCTGTTTTATCAGGTGACCGGGGTTTTTACATTTTTTTACCGGGGCTTTTGGTAATTTCTTCGATTTCCTGGTGTAGAAACACCGGTTTTATCAGGTGACCAGAGGTTTAACACCTTTTTTTACCGGGGCTTTTGGTAATTTCCTCGATTTCCTGGTGTAGAAAACCTGTTTAATCAGGTGACCGGGGTTTTAACATTTTTTTACCGGGGCTTTGGTAATTTTCCTCGATTTCCTGGTGTATAAACACCCGGTAAACAAGGTGTTCGGGTGTTGAACATTTTTTACCGAGTTTTGTGTTCTTTGATTTTCTGGGCATTTTATCGGGTGTTCGGAAGTTTAAACATTTTTTACCTGGCTTTGGACCGTTTTCCACGGCGTTCCGCTATGAAATTCGCCCCCCTCCCCCAGTAAACTCCCTGTAAGTCAGCCCATGAGGGTGTTACAATACTTCTCTGAGAAAGTAAAAAAATTTGAAAGTCGTATTTTTATTTTAAAACGCATTGTGAAAAAGATCGAAGCTTAAGTTTTGATAAACGAGAATGGGGCACGAAATAACAGAGAACATAAGGTTCGGCTTATGTAACAGTCGATTGCATTTTTTAAATCTCTTTTTCAATAAATTATACGAAATGTGCATTCTGTGTGGGCGCGAGTTTTTAAGAAAGAAATGATTCAATTTTTTCCAGGCTCGTAGATGGGGAGCGTGTCGAATCGAATTGGGTCGGGCTCACAGAAAACGTCTGGAAAACGCTTTGATGCTCTGTGGTAACCGAGGCGATAATCTGCCATCTTCCGTTACTTCTTATATTACAAAACGCTTTCGAAACGCCTTTTAACCCCTCGGGTTAAGGACGTCCCCATTCAATTTCTACATTTTATACCCGAACTCTACCCTTGAAATATAAATATAAACAATAATGGCTTTTTTTAAAACTTTCATTGCTTTCTGACGTAACTCTCTTTTTTTTAAGGGAAAGTGTTGAATTAATCAGAATGAATTACCCCTCGGAGAAAATCGTAAAAAAAGAGTGCCTCAACAATGAAAACATTTATAGTCTTATTTTATTATTAATAAAAAATTTAAGTCCACATCTTTATGAAATTTAATGTATTTCAACCTCTGACATCATTTTTCTTGCGCAAGCTGGTTTAATTGCTACTTGTAAAAATTTACAAAACATTAGATTTTAGGAGTTTTTAAAATAATTATAAAATATGACTCGTTTTGATAGATTATTAATTTATCCTGTCTGTAGTACAACTTTTATTTTCATAAAGAGAAGTTATTAGGGGTATTCATGAAAGTCTGTTAAGTCTGTTAAGTCTGTTAAAATCGAGAAAAATTTCACTCCAAAAACGTTCGATTTAACATGTCGATCTACGGGACCCTGAGGTCTGTTAACTATGTTAGCGAAATCGAGAAACTTGGGTAACTGGACGGGAAGGTTAAAGCTTCTTGTTTACGTTTTTGTTGTCGAGTGTTTTTGTGTGTTCAGAAACAGGCAATTTTACTTCTTTTTACTTCTTTTGGTTCTTCTTGTACCGGCAAACGAACATAAAAATATAAAACATAAAAATAACATAACACAAAATGTAAACAACGTTATGGTTTCTCGTGTTACATATTTCTCAGGTATTTATTATGATTACTAATAATGCCGATGGCGCGCTACAGTATTTTATTCGATTCGACCGATTTAGCAAGGGTCGTTCACGATGTTTCGAAATTCGATTTAACAACTAACATTTAACATAAGATCGTGAATACCCCTATTGTATTACCCTCCATATATGGTTTTTGGGAGAGGGTCTTCCATTAGGTGTACAAAATGAAACTCAGCCACAGGGTTTTGAATTTTGTAGATTTAGCCGAGTTCATTTTGTACACCTAGTAGTTCGTTTTGTCAAAATTTTAAACATTTTAGGCGTTAAAGTCCATCAAAAGTTGACCTTCTCCGTGTAAGAAGGTTATTGAAGTATAACCATTAAGAAGGTTAATTTTTAAAGGCCTGTAAATCGTAAACCGTTACAGATATTGAAAAAATGCACTTAATAAAACCTGTTGGAAATTTAATTCTCTTTAATTTTTATTCTATTCATTTTTTCTCTAGGACGCACTGTTTCAAGTTAAATTTATTTTTTTTTAAAATTATTTTCCGAAAATGTGCATCCTAGAAAAAAATAATTAAGTACAAAATTATAGAGAATTAAATTTCCTACAATTTTATTTATTAGGTGTACAAAATGAAACTCCACAGGGTAAGTTTGAATTTTGTAGATTTTAGCCGAGTTTCATTTTGTACACCTAGTAATTCATTTTTTCAAAATTTCCGTGTAAGATGGTTATTGAAGTATAACCATTAAGAAGGTATTTTAAAGGCTTGTAAATCGTAAACCGTTACAGATATTGAAAAAATGCACTAAATAAAATCTGTTGGAAATTTAATTCTCTTAATTTATTCTATTCATTTTTTCTCTAGGACGCACTGTTTTCAAGATAAATTTATTTAAAAAAAAATTATTTTCCGAAATTGTGCATCCTAGAAAAAAATAATTAAGTACTTTATAGAGAATTAAATTTCCTACAATTTTTATTTATTAGGTGTACAAAATGAAACTCAGCCACAGGGTAAATTTGAATTTTGTAGATTTTAGCCGAGTTTCATTTGTACACCTAGTAGTTTTTTTCAAAATTTCCGTGTAAGAAGGTTATTGGAGTATAACCATTAAAAGGTTAATTTTTAAAGGCTTGTAAATCGTAAACCGTTCCAGAGTAGAGAGAAGAGAAGTTATTGTGTTACCCTCTATATCTGGTTTTTGAGAGAGGGTCTTTTACACCCCTAGACCTTCTAGGTGTGAAGACTTACATTTTTTTGTCAAAAAAAGGAGCTTTGTGTACAATTAACACCGAGAATCCATTAAATTTAACGACGCCATTAAGAAAGAATGTTAAATATTTTTTAAGGGATTTATATTATTGAATTAACGTGTAATCGGAGAATTCGATCCTAATCACCGTAAGTAAATACTTTATAGAATCCACTTAAGCATCTTCGTAGACGCCCACAGAAGCTTATCTCGCCGAGATACCTCCTAAAGTGGCTTTTCGATTACCCAAGAAACAAATAATTTCGAAAACGCATTATAGATAAATTATAAAACTATTAAAACGAAGATTTTTTTAGGCATGAAGGTTATTAGAACACGAAAAAATCAGGTTCAACAGTTGTGGTTGCGATGCAGTAATCAAGGCGGACTGTTACCTGTGTGGTTAAGGCGCTCCCAATTGAAAAAGCTTTTTTTCTTCTTCCTCTCGTCAATTTTACCCCACCTCAAACGGAACGAATTCCAGTCGAGACGGCTTGGACTTGATTCACGCTTTTTACGGCTTGGAAATTTTCAGGGCCTTCAAGATCGGAGATTTTAAAAATTGTTTGAATTAGTAAAGCTATACAGGGTGTCCGGAAACACATGGCAAGCGTCTGGGAGAGCGTTAAAAAGTGGTTTTACGAAAAAAAGTTAAATATAAACCCCCCTTAATTTAAATCAAAGAATTGATGGTGTAGTTTAAAATCCGCCTGGATATACAGGGTGTCCCAGACACAACCTAACTTCGTTATTTCAAATGAGAACCCCTATTTTTTATTTCAGATTCGTAATCTACGCAAAATTTCAAGTAGATTTAAGTACTCATATGACAATTTTGGACAACTTTTAAAAAATGTCAAAATTTAGCGTTTTTGCGCTAAAATCCGTTAAAATTGACCTAGGAGACTCGTTTTTTTTAATTCCATTATTTTTTCCCGAAGAATCCAACTGTCTCAAATTTGAGCATCTTCGCATTCAGCGTCACGAGATTTCGTCGCTAATGGCCTTTTTTCAAGTTTAACTCCAAATTCCATACTTCAAAAATGGAAATTAGCGATTTGTTGACGGAATTTTAAGCTCTTTCAAAATTTGTGGTCCGAAAGAAAAATTCCTTTCAACAAGTGCTAATTTTCATTTCTGAATCTCCTCACCATCTCAGGCTAGGGACTTTAGGCCTATAAGTGTCCTTCCTGCGCTCTCCAAAGTTCTCGAGCGAATTATTCATTCACAGATGTCATCTTATCTATCGATAAATTCACTTTTGGATCCGCTTCAGTCAGGCTTTCGTGAGGGCCACAGCTGTTCCACTGCTTTACTAAAAGTGGTTGAAGATATTAGAGCTGGGTGATCAACGACTCTGTGTCTTACTTCTTCTTGATTTTTCAAACGCTTTTCCTTCTATTTCTCATGGTATTCTTATTGAAAAACTAATTTCCAGATTCAATTTCAGTTCTTCTGCCTGTGCTCTTATTGCTTCCTTTCTATCTGAGCGTTTTCAGTTTGTCCGCTCCACACTCGGTGACTCTCTGACCGCACAAGTGTATAATGGTGTTCCGCAAGGCTCAATTATTGGCCCTCTTCTTTTTTCTCTTTACATTAATGATATCTCGTCCTCCCTTACTCTCTCCAAGTATCACCTCTATGCGGATGACTGTCAGTTGTACCTGCAGTGCAGTCCTAACGACTTGCCTAAATTTATCCATAAAGTCAATAGCGAAATTGCTAATGTTTGTGCCTGGGCTGATAGGAACTTTCTTGCCTTAAATGCATCCAAAACTCAAGTCATGGTAGTTTATAGAAATGCAATCGATACCACCTGTTTACCGCCCGTTTTAATTAATGGCGTAAAGATTCCCTACTCATCCTCCGTTAAGGACCTCGGAGTTACTCTAGCATGTGATCTTTCGTGGTCACTTCATATCAAAGAGATCGGCCGCAAAACTAATTTCCTTCTTTTCTGCCTTCGTAGTTTCGGCAATGGAATTTCCAGAGAGGTTCGTTTGCAATTGGTTAAAGCTCTAATCTTGCCTCACTATGTATACTGCTGTCCCCTTTTCATTTTTTCACTCTCCTCTGAGGAACGCCATCGCCTCACTGTCTTCTTTAATAATTGTACCCGATATTCCTTCAATATTCCTCTCAGAGCCCACATATCCAACAACTCTCGCAGCATCCTTGGCACTGACTTGCTCTCTTTTCTCAGGTTATTACTCTTAAATTAATATTTAAAATTATCAATCCTTCTAAGTACCTTTTACCTAATTATTTAAAAATTTTTTCTCTGTCCTCTTCCACCGTCTATCCCAATCTCGTGCTGACCTTCAGATATTTTATAATTCATTTTCCATTGCTGGAGCCAGAATATGGAACTCCCTTCCTCTTGAGGCCCGTGCCTCTGCCTCGCTAGCCTCCTTCGCCAGGATCATAATGGACCATTTTAACAGTCTTTAGACCTTACCTCTTATTTGCTTCATCTTCTTTTACTTTTCTTCTCCTTTTCCTACTACTTCCTTCTTTCCCCTTCTTAACTTCTCCCCTTTCCGCCCCACCAGTAAAAATTCTAAAAATGTAAAATGTAAATGTAAATTCTAAAATTGTAAAAATTTTTTTTTTAATTTTGCACTAACGAGCATTAGCTCATCGCAAAATTGTGTAATTTTTATATTGTTTCTTTTTTTTCTGAATAAATTTGAATTTGAATTTGAATTTTAATTTGGATTTTTGCCCAAGAGGTCCCTCTAGTAACGGGTGGAAGTATGAAATTTCTCCCTACCTACTAATATGAAAAAATGATAATTTTTTTTTTCACCAAAAATTCTTTCAAAAAATAGAGGAGTAATTGGTGAAAATCGGACCAACGGTTCGGCCGCAGCAAATTTTTTAAATTTCAAACAGACATATCTCAGCCACTTTTTCGAAATTCAAAAATCGCTCTCGCTACATTCTTCTTCACCGGCTAAAGAAATTTGTGTCAAAATTTGGTGAAATCGGTTAAAAATTGTGGCCGTAAAGTGTTCCGAAAAAAAATGCTACGGACGGCCGGCCGGCACCACAGACAAAGTTGAGACCGGTAAAGATCGATTTGACCCTACGTCCTTCAACAAAACCCGACGTCGCGGCCGTCCGTAGCATTTTTTTCCGGAACACTTTACGGCCACAGTTTTCATCCGATCTTCACCAAATTTTTACACAAATTTCTTTAGCCGTGAAGAAGAATGTAACGAGGGGATTTTTGAATTTCGAAAAAATGGCGGAGATATGTCTGTTCGAAATTTTAAAAAATTCGCTGCGGCCGAACCGTTAATCCGATTTTCACCAAATTTTCACAATTACTCCTTATATTTTTTAAGAATTTTTGGTGCAAAAAAATTGCCACTTTTAATTACTATTTTATTAGTAGGGAGAAATTTCGTACTTCTACCCTTTACGAGAGGCACATCCCTAGGCCAAAGAGCCCATTATTTCTACCTCGACACTTAGAAAATTTTTCGAAAAAAAGAACTTAAAAATTTTCAAAAAAATAAAAAAAAAAAGAAGAAAAAACCCGGAAAAAATTTTTTTTTACAAAAAAAACTTAAAAATTTTTCGAAAAAAAGAACTTAAAAAAAAAAAGGAAAACCCGGAAAATTTTTCGAAAAAAAAAAAAATTTTTTTTCGGACAAAAAAAAACTTAGAACATTTAAAAAAAAAGAACTTAGAAAATTTTTCGAAAAAAAAAAAAAAAAAAAAAAAAAAAAAAAAAAAAAAAAAAAAAGCCCGAAAAATTTTTCGAAAAAGCTAACTTGGAAAATTCTCCTTTATACTTTCCCTCCCTACTACATCCCCTTCCTTTATACTTTCGTTCCCTTATACTTCCCCCTCCATTATACTTCCCCGTTCGTTATACTTCCCTCCTATTATACTTCCCTCCCACATACTTCCCACTCCGTTATACTTCTCCTCCCATATACTTCCCCTCCTATATACTTCTCTTTAGTTCCCGTCGGGGCCAGCTCCAGACTAGTTTTTTACAGTAATGCAATCTAGCTCTTTGAAACTGCTGAAGCTAGTATGATGCACTGCATTCAACCTACCCTTGTCTCTATCTAACCTTCATAGCTCAGTTGGCAGAGAAATGGGCAAGAAACCCAGAGGTCACAGGTTCCAATCTCACTGGAAGCCTAAATTTCTTCCTCTTCTTAATACCATTAAAATACAATTTTCTTTTTATTGTTTATCAATTTCTTTAAAGCAGGCACGCTTTTCTGGTTTTTGATCTTCCTTTTCATCTTTTTCAGTTAAAACTTTGTCTTCTACAGTCATCGCTTTGCTTAAGTTCTTAAAGAAGCGGATCGGCACAGCGATGGTGTACCAGAAAATTTTAAAAACCATCCTATCCCAGTATGTAATCAAATTATATTTGATTTCATCCAATTGTAAAAATCCTGTGTCATATTCCTAAAAGGAAAATTGTTTTTTTATTATATTTTGTACTACCTTGAATTCTCTTCTGCGACCGAATAGTAGAGAAACAGCAGAGCTGAGAGATGTCATCAGCCCTGCCGATGCGTCCGCGTTGCCCCAATAACCACCAGAATTCGCCAGCTCAAAAGCAATATAGACTGCATATCCTTTGGCTATTAATTTCAATAAGTTCTTTAGTCTTTCAGGATAGCTTGGACAAATGGGACATGGCGGACATATGCACGGTACTGCTGGATGAATGAAGTCAATCGGCTGCGCTTGACAAATCTGTGAAAATTATAAGGAGAATAAGAGAATTGTAATAAATTAGTTTAATTTAAATGTTTTTTGTAAAATTTGAACAGTGTGGTCAGGGCCTTTGACGGTATGGCTGTTGACGCGGGGGTGATTGGCGATTTCGTGGTCGTTTCCGCCTTTTTGGGTTTTGTCGCCAAAAAAATAGACTGTGGGGTACTGCTCGAGGTAGCGGAGGCAGTAAGTTTTGTCCCATCCTTGAGGAAAGATGTCGATACTTATTTGACCTCCGATGGCAAAATTGAGACCGTAGTGAGCAAAGTTTTTCTGCAACTCTTCCACGAATTTTTTTCTTATGTGAAACTCTTGGTCGAACTTGTCGAATTCATCGCGCTCCTTTTGGCTGCATGATCTTCCCACAGGGCAGACGTTGATGAGGCCGGTTCTGTACTCGATGAAGGTCCCACGTTTTGCAGGAAGATTTAGTTTGGACATGTAACCCAAGCAGAAGTTGATCAATGATTGGATTTTCTCTCCTATGAATGTGGCGATGCTTTCCTCTCCGATGATTTCACCATTCTTCCTAGCGACGACGCCGTTTTCGGAAAAGACATAGTCGAAACTCTTAAGGCCTTCTTCACCTCCCATCTGCTCAAGAATCTTCGATAGTCGGAACCTCCAACCAGTCCAATCGTGCAGATTTTCCTCAGGTTGTTAATAACCGAAAGGGTCTCCGGTTCAACTTTTAAACGCGGTTTTGTCAACGTTCCGTCCATATCAAAAAGACAAATCGTGTCTTCTCTTCCCATTTTGAGTCTGAGAACGAAGAAACCGAAAAACTAACCGTACGTCAAGAAAGATATCTCGCGAAAATCGTTTTTGATAACATTAAGTTACACATCATCTTATTTCAAAATACACAAACGTCAAGGCGATAAAGGTAACCTTCTCAGAGTTTTACTTACAGAGCTGCCAGCAAGACGCTCTTGCATAAGGCGAATATGGAGGGTATTCGTAGAAAATTGATAAAATGATCATGAAAATTGTTGGGTTGTCCCATCCCTGCATAACTGTGTAAAATGAAATTACCTGAATAGCCTTGTTTTGATGACTCTTATTGGCGGAGGAATTGGATAAGAAGGCTTGCAAATTTTGACGTTTCCATCCGTTTTGACCGGGAGCTTAAGAAGTCTACATTCGTTCTTTTTTAAAGTCTCCAGAGACATTTTGGCCAAATTGATTGTCGGAAATCTTGAAGACGAACACATCGTGGGAAAAAAACGCGAAATTTTAACTTCAAATCTAATTTTTAAAAAATAAACATGTTAGTAAATTGATTTTCACATGTTAAAAAGTTATTGTTTTACCCTATACTTCGGGTTTTTGGGGAAGGGTCTAGAAGACCCCGTGGGGTCAATCCGATTATACAGGGTGTCCGGAAACACATGGCAAGCGTCTGGGAGAGCGTTAAAAAGTGGTTTTACGAAAAAAAGTTAAATGTAAACCCCCTTAATTTAAATCAAAGAATTTGATGGTGTAGTTTAAAATCCGCCTGGATATACAGGGTGTCCCAGACACAACCTAACTTCGTTATTTCAAATGAGAACCCCTATTTTTTATTTCAGATTCGTAATCTACGCAAAATTTCGAGTAGATTTGAGTACTCATATGACAATTTTGGACAACTTTTAAAAAATGTCGAGCGTTTTTTGCGCTAAAATCCGTTAAAATTGACCTAGGAGACTCGTTTTTTTTTTAATTCCACTTATTTTTTCCCGAAGAATCCAACTGTCTCAAACTGAGCATCTTCGCATTCTGCATCACGAGATTTCGTCGCTAATGGCCTTTTTTCAAGTTAACCCAAATTTTAGTTCAAAATGGAAATTAGCATTGTTGAGGAATTTTCTTTGACACACAAAAGAGCTGTAGCTCTTTTTTGTGTCCGAAAAAAAATTCCTTTCAACAATGCTAATTTTCCATTTTGAACTAATTTGGGTTAACTTGAAAAAAGGCCATTAGCGACGAAATCTCGTGATGCAGAATGCGAAGATGCTCAAATTTGAGACAGTTGGATTCTTCGGGAAAAAATAAGTGGAATTAAAAAAAAACGAGTCTCCTAGGTCAATTTTAACGGATTTTAGCGCAAAAAACGCTAAATTTTGACATTTTTTAAAAGTTGTCCAAAATCGTCATATGAGTACTCAAATCTACTTGAATTTGCGTAGATTACGAATCTGAAATAAAAAATAGGGGTTCTCATTTGAAATAACGAAGTTAGGTTGTTTGGGACACCCTGTAATCCAGGCGGATTTTAAACTACACCATCAAATTCTTTGATTTAAATTAAGGGGGGTTTACATTTAACTTTTTTTCGTAAAACCACTTTTTAACGCTCTCCCAGACGCTTGCCATGTGTTTCCGGACACCCTGTATAACGATCTCAACTTTGTCTGTGGTTCCGGCCGGCCGTAGCATTTTTTTCTGGAACACTTTTAAACCGATTTTCACACGTTTTCTTTAGTTTTATCGAAAACTGTGTAGCGCAATAACTGACGTTTTCTGGGAAATGGTCCTCCAGACCTCGCAGAAGAAAAGATAAGTGATTTCTGATAAGCTTGTCTTTGGTGCCGGCTGTCCGTCCGTTCCGTTTAAAGGTTCTCTTTTATATCTGAGCTGTAGCGTTTCCCCATTTTTCCCCCATTATGTGTACGGTACTGCCATCTCTTAAGCATAGCTAGCACTCAGATCCCCTTCCAATGAATGGCCTCACTGGTCAATCGACTCATCGTGTTATTCCTAAAAAACCTCCCACCGGTCGCTTCTTTATTTCACAAACAGTTCAGTCTTTCTGTGCCATTAGTACAAGCAAGCAATCAATCAAAAATGGAACATTCCATCGGGAAAATAATGTCATTCAACAATCCGGTCTTCACAAGCTATTTATTTTACTGCGCCGTTTTGATAATTAAGGTACTTCTTATGGTACCTTTGACAGCACGATGGAGATTCTCCAAAAAAGTAGGTATTTTTTAAATTATTATAAAACTAAATATTATCTTAAAACTTATCGTTAAGCTATCTATAAGTGTCGACCTTAAAAATTAATTTTTTTTAAATAAGATTTTTGTCTTTTAGATAGAAGACAATGACTTTGGGTTTTTCAAGGGCATTATGATTTTCAAAAATTATTTTTCCAGTATTATGTAATCTTACTTTGTCTATTTTTATTATAGTGATGGTCTTCTGTGATTTAATGGCTTTTCTATTATTAGATTTTCGCCAACCCTGAAGATGCGCAAATGCAAGGGAGAAAAGCCCAAGTGAAATATGACGATCCCGATGTTGAAAGAGTCCGCAGAGCGCATTTGAACGATTTGGAGAACATCCCGGTCTTCATGGTGGCGGCTTGGTTGTATCTTTTGACGAATCCGAACCCGTGGCTTGCTGTTACACTCATGCGGACATTCGTCCTCGCCAGAATAGCTCACACTCTCGTATATGCTGTCGTCGTCGTTCCTCAGCCTGCCCGCGCCCTCGCGTTTACTGTCGGCATAGGAGTCACCTTTTACATGGCTGGCGTCGCTCTTGTAGCTTTCATGTAATTTGCAAACTAAAAATAATGCACATAATTTTGTATTTTTAGACAAATAAATTTTTATTTTTAATACCCTAGTTTTTCCTACTGCAAGAAAAAGAAATCGCCTGGAGCTGCCCCAGACCGAATCTCCATTTTTCGAGAAGTTCCAAAGCAAATGTCATAGTAACTTCTCTTAGAGACCCATCAGGGGTCGGAGTGCACATGGCCCTAATTAACCTAACTTCTCTTTGAGGAAGTTAAAATATTAGGGGTACAAAATGAAACTCGGCTAAAATCTACAAAATTCAAATTTACCCTGTGGCTGAGTTTCATTTTGTACACCTAATAAATAAAACTTTTAGGAAATTTAATTCTCTATAAATTTGCACTTAATTATTTTTTTCTAGGATGCACCATTTTCGGAAAATAATTTTTTTTAAAAATAAATTTATCTTCAAAACAGTGCGTCCTAGAGAAAAAATGAATAGAATAAAAATTAAAGAGAATTAAATTTCCAACAGATTTTATTTAGTGCATTTTTTCAATATCTGTAACGGTTTACGATTTACAAGCCTTTAAAAATTAACCTTCTTAACGGTTATACTTCAATAACCTTACACGGAGAAGGTCAACTTTTGATGGACTTTAACGCCTAAAATGTTTAAAATTTTGACAAAACGAACTACTAGGTGTACAAAATGAAACTCGGCTAAAATCTACAAATTTCAAATTTACCCTGTGGCCGAGTTTCATTTTGTACACCTAATAAAAGTCTTCGCCAGGCTACACGGAACGGGCGTCAATACCCCTCATATCTTGCTAAAGAATCATCAAATCTTTGCTGAAGATCACTTAGCTTTTGCGGGACTTTTCTCCGGATTGTGCAATTTTTCCAGAGATCCCGCAGTTGAAGGCTGAATTCAAGGCCAATGAAGATTCCACGATGAGAAGGCATTTTTTTCTTCTCTCTATATTCAGTTTATTTCCACAAGTCTTATGTGGTCACCCCCACCACCACTTGAGTCATCGAGTTCAGCGTCTCTCCACAAAAAATCAGTCGTCCCTTATCAAGCTATAAGAGAACTGATCACGTGGAGCAATGCCAAAAACCGAATTTGCAATCGGGGAGGTTTTTTCGTTCGAAAATCCTGCTTTTAAAGTTTATGCTATAACATGCATCCTACTTATTATGAAGATGATCTTGCTCAGTCCTCTAACAGGTTATCAAAGAAAAAAGAATAAAGTAAGACCTTTATTTCTTCTAGATACTTAATTTTTTTTAAAGATTTTGGCATCTCCTGAAGACGCAAATCTATTCAGCGGCTTTAAAATGGAATCCCACGCAGATGTAGATCGTGTAAAAAGGTAAATCCTTAAAAATTAGCACAAATAATTCTTTTTCCTTAGAGCCCACCGGAACGATCTTGAGAACATACTTCCTTACTTTACAGCAGCTTTTGGATATTTGATGACCGGCCCTTCTAAATATGTCGCCATTTTATTGATGGTTGTCTTCACTGTAGCGAGATTCATCCATACCTATGTTTACGCTGTTAACGTCAAACCTCAGCCAGCTAGAGTTATGGCGTGGGCGGCTGGATATGTTGTGACTATTTACATGGCTGTGACTACAGCTATGCATTTCTACTGAGAAAATTTTTTAAAGCAATAAATAGAACAATAACCTTCCTTCTTTTCATGTTTTTTCTTGTAAAATTGACGACTTGAAAGAATCACGTGTTTGTGTAAGAATCTAGCTACAAAACAAAATATAGAATGTCTATTAGGTGTACAAAATGAAACTCAGCCACAGGGTAAATTTCAATTTTGTAGATTTTCATTTTGTACACCTAGTAGTTCATTTTTTCAAAATTTTGAACATTTTAGGCCTTAAAGTCCATCAAAAGTTGACCTTCTCCGTGTAAGAAGGTTATTGAAGTATAACCATTAAGAAGGTTAATTTTTAAAGGCTTGTAAATCGTAAACCGTTACAGATATTGAAAAAATGCACTAAATAAAATCTGTTGGAAATTCAATTCTCTTTAATTTTTATTCTATTCATTTTTTCTCTAGGACGCACTGTTTTCAAGATAAATTTATTTAAAAAAAAAATTGTTTTCCGAAAATGGTGCACCCTAGAAAAAAATAATTAAGTACAAAATTTATAGAAAATTAAATTTCCTACAATTTTATTTATTAGGTGTACAAAATGAAACTCAGCCACAGGGTAAATTTGAATTTTGTAGATTTTAGCCGAGTTTCATTTTGTTAAAATAACAAAAATGTATGTCTGCCCAGCCAGGGAACGGGCGGGAAAAGCCCAAATTTCTCCTTACAACCAAACAAATATAATAGTTTTGTTCCAACCGCAGTTTGAAACTCCTGGAGCATGTGCAGAAGGATTTGGACGTCAAAGTTGACATCAAATCTGAGGTCTTCTGACGTTCAATTTGACGCGTAAATCTTTCTGCTCATGCTCGAGGAGTTTCAAACTTCGGTTGGAACAAAGCTAATATACAGAGTATTTGGTGAAGATCAAACCAATAGTATGGGCCTCCAGGTTTTCAAGATAACAACAAATCGAAGGTTCCATTAAAATTGCGGCCATAAAATGTTCCTGAAAAAACTGGCGACGGCTAAACAGAGCTCTTTCCTGAAAAAAACCAGACAGAGGATAATCCAACAGCTTCTCTTTGAGAAGCCCTTTTTTTTTGCCAAAAATTCTATAAAACTTATTTTAATGTAATAGACATACAGATAATGAGATACAATAGAATTCTAGTCTTATAACGAACAATTAAAAAAATATAATAAAAACAAAAAAAAAAAGAGACCAACTCCGTGAACATCTTAAAAATAATATGAAATCGAAAGTTTTTACGTGATGATAAATTTTTAAAATTTAATAATAATATAATTATTTCAGTCTTAACAAGAATTTTCAGGATGGAGGTCTCTATTGCCTGGCAATGGACTGAAGGGGTTGTTTTTCTAACAAGATTTAAAAAAATGAACTTTTACATTTAGAAAGAATATAAAAAGGAATAATCCAACATCCCGGTATTCTATTCCTAATGATTGAGACCCTTGGGGGGCTTAAACACATTTAAATGCATCTATAAATAGAAAATAATACCATCTGAATGAAGAATTTGAAGAGGAAAAACCAATTACCATGAGCTTTCTTCAGTAACTTCTTCAAATGCTGAAATTGGTTCCTGAAAAACTAAAAAAAAGTTAGAATATAAATTAGTAAAATAAATTTTTACCTTTAACTTCAGATTGAGACACTTCGACATTAGCGACCTCCAATTCGTTTTGTCTTTTTTGTGAATTTATAAAATTTAAATCCTTCGCGTGAGTCAGCCGGTGTCTTTTCATGTCCGACCTGACTCTAAACGATTTTCCGCAGAGGTCGCAGTCGTACGGTTTTTCGCCGGTGTGTATCCGACGGTGGTTCACCAAATATGATGACGCACGGAAAGACTTTTGGCAAAATTCACAAACGTAGTTTTTCTCTCCCGTGTGTATTCGGCAATGGATTATCAACGAGTATTTACGGGCAAAGTTTTTACCGCAGTATTCACACTGGTATTGCTTCGTGTCCGAATGGAGGGAAGTTGAATG
This sequence comes from Orius insidiosus, assembly GCA_014119065.1. NCBI lineage: Eukaryota > Metazoa > Arthropoda > Insecta > Hemiptera > Anthocoridae > Orius > Orius insidiosus. The sequence goes on along the minus strand of JACGAQ010000339.1, from coordinate 143,707 downwards.
ATATTTGAGGTCTCCCCATTGTCTAAACCGTCGACCGCAGTCTTCACATTTGTACGGTTTATCACCAGAGTGCATTCTCATATGGACTTTTAATGTGTTGGCAGTATAAAAGCCTTTACCGCAGACCTCGCATTGATGTGGTCGTTTACCCGAATGAGATCGGATGTGATACATGAGGGAGTTACGGTGAAGGAAAGTTCTGGGGCAATGAGGACATTGAGTTAATTTCTTCCGTCGTTTACCAGGCCCAGGCTCATCGAAATCGTCGTTGTCTAAATACGCAGTTTTGAGCACCAAAGGTTGATTCAATTCTGTGATTTCTCCCGAATTCCAGTCTTTATTATCAGGTTCGGGGCTTGCCAAATCTACGACATGACGGAGCCCTTCCATCATATCTTCGGGCTCGCTGAACTCCTCGATTTGTTGATGTTCTTCATTGAGATGAGCTTCGAACGCTTTCTGCTTTTGGAACATTTTACCGCAGAGGCAGCAGCTGATGTTGGTCTCTTCGTCATCTTTGTAGGAAAAAGAAGGATCTAAATCGTAGTCTACGACGGGAGCCTCGATCTCACTTACGGGAGCTTGAATCACACTTGAACTCGCCCCATAATGAAGCTTCAAATGTTCAAAGAACTTCACCTGATTACAACAATCCTCGGAACAAATCTCGCACGTAAACATGTTGAAAAGTTTACTTCAGAATTTTAGCCCTCATCCATACCTGAAAAATAAAAAGTTAGAGAATCCCAGCATATAAAGTACCTCACTATAAATTAACTACAAAACTTTTATCAGAGCCTTTGTTCAGCGTATCAAATTTCCTCAACTTCTTGATATTTTAACAAACCTTTCTCATGTGAAACTTCTTTGTTTTGACATATTCTTATTTAAAATGTTAAATAATAATAAAAATATTTACCTTTTGAAAAAGAGTTTTAATTTGTTATGAACATTCACTATTTTAGGTTAAGGTTAGGCAACAGTTGGACAAAAAACAGTAAAAGTAGATGAAGAGATCCTGCTATCTAATCCTGATACTGCTACTCTGTGAGATAAAAGTCTTATTCTTTATTTTTAAAAATTATTTATATAAAAATTTATTATAGTTATAAAGAATTTTTTTTTTTTTAGTTTTTCTTGGTTCTCTAATTTGTTTTTTTTTTGTGATTTTATGGAACCTATTTTGTTTGGAGCGGCTCCCTCTCATGTATTAGGTTCATCTAGAAAGGAAACGTCAAAAACTCGATTTTTTTCATCGATGGTCTCCCATTTTGATTTTTAGCCGCCAATTTCTGTTTCTCCCTTCTAGAATTTTCATCATTTCTGTATTATAGAAAGGGATTTTTTTTTGAAATGAATAACAAAAAATGTACGGTAGTACAGACTTCTGGATAATTTGTTTTTAAAATTTTAAATTTTTCCAAAGGGAAGTTATTGTATTACCCTTTATGTAAGGTTTTTGAGAGGCCTTTCAGATTGTTTAGTTAAAGATGTAGAGAGAGTTTTGCAGACTTTTGTTTATTTGGAAATCTAACGACTGTTTAGCGCATGGGGCAGAGATGGGCAAAATCTTAATCATGAATATGATTAAGATTTTTAATCGTAGGAATAGTTTTCTGTTGTGATTAAAATCTTAATCACAGAGATGATTAAGAATAAAATCTTAATCACAGGAAATCTGTGATTAATCACAGGAAGTCTGTGATTAATCATAGGAAAATAACGATTAATCATTGGAATTTGGGATTAATTAAGGAAAATAATGGGACCATATTCTCTTACATTGCTCTAAATTCGATCGACAAAGGAGCCGCCTGATGCGAAAGATTTTGTTGTCAAGCGGAACATGGCCCCCTAAAAAAGAAGATCTTGCAAAGGTTTACCACGTCGAGCTGGCAACGTTCTTAAATTCCATGAACTTCGATGACATCAATTAACACACACAAAAAAAAATTAATTTAAGCTAGTTCGCGTTTAAATTTTTAGTGTCAAATCAAGTGAATGTGAGAAGTTTAAGTGTTACGTTTCAAAAATGTTCAAAAGAACCAAAACAAAAAAAAAAAAAAAAAATCATTATGTAAATATCAGAATTTCTATTCATGTTTTGTTTTTATATTTTTATCGTTTTATGTAAGCATGTAATATGGCTACATGGAGCATGTGCAAATAAAAATTTATTTAAAAAAAAAAAAAAAAAGGAAAATAATGATTAATCATTGGAATTTGGGATTAATTAAGGAAAATAATGATTAATCATTGGAATTTGGGATTAATTAAGGAAAATAATGATTAATCATTGGAATTTGGGATTAATTAAGGAAAAAGCTTGATCAATCATCAGAAAATTGTGTAATCACAGGAATCTGTGAATATTGTCACCTCTGGGACAATTTACTCTCAATAACTAAAAACTCAAAATCTATCAATCTCTAACACTCCAAAATTTTAATTTTACAACTCCAAAAATTTATAATATTGGCAAAAAAAATTTTTGAAAAATTAAACTTACAATATGGATTATTAATAGTTATGTTATGGTAGTTCAACTGAAGTTTGCTTATTATTTTATGAATTATAAATTTAGGGATTAATGGAATAATTTTCTACTTTACGCTTTAATTAATTTTGACAAACCAAAATATGTATTTGAAATATTATAAATTTTTGGAGTTGTAAAATTAAAATTTTGGAGTGTTAGAGATTGATAGATTTTGAGTTTTTAGTTATTGAGAGTAAATTGTGATCAGAGGTGACAATATTCACAGATTCCTGTGACTCCAATGATTAATCATTATTTTCCTTAATTAATCCCAAATTCCAATGATTAATCATTATTTTCCTTAATTAATGCCAAATTCCAATGATTAATCATTATTTTCCTTAATTAATCCCAAATTCCAATGATTAATCGTTATTTTCCTATGATTAATCACAGACTTCCTGTGATTAGTCACAGATTTCCTGTGATTAAGATTTTATTCTTAATCATCTCTGTGATTAAGATTTTATTCTTAATCATCTCTGTGATTAAGATTTTATTCTTAATCATCTCTGTGATTAAGATTTATTCTTAATCATCTCTGTGATTAAGATTTTATTCTTAATCATCTCTGTGATTAAGATTTTAATCTTATTCTTAATCACAGAAAAATATTCCTATGATTAAAAATCTTAATCATATTCATGATTAAGATTTTGCCCATCTCTGGCATGGGGACAGCTTAGCTGATTTAACGTCTGTTTAGCTGACGGTCTATCGACTGTTTAACTGAAGATTCAGCGACTGCTTAAGTTTAATCTTGCTCTAATTTGTTAGGCGAAAGAAAAAAAAAGAGTTGCTTTCAAATTTAATTAGCTTTACCTACTTCAATGGTCACGCCGGCCGCCGCACCGCTTCGACTTTCCAATTCTCATTACATTTTGTGTTAAATCAGCATGAAAAATTTATTTTCTGATTCGTAATAAAAACTGGAAAGAAAGAAAGAAAATAAAGTTAAAACCAGCCGTAAACGAAAGCTTTTTATTAGAAACGGTTCTAAACTTTGGCGTCTTTAGTCTTTGATGTTAAATCAAAAATGTCTATTTTGTGCTTCAAAGGCAAAAGGAAATATAGTTTAAATTTATGGATTTTTATTATTGTCTAAGTCGTAAAAAATTTATTATTTGATTCGTCTAATTCAAGGAGTTATAGAGAATTAAGTCGGCGCAGCTGGAGAAACCGTGAAGACACAGAAATCAATTAAAATAGACACAAATTAATTTCTAAATTGAAAAAAAAAAACTTGATTTTTAATTTTTTTTCAAAATTTCACAAAAAAAAATTTAATTATTTAAATTTTATAAAAATTATTTTAAAAATTGACGATTTTATGAGAAAATAAATTTTTTTCTCCTATTTTTGAAAAAATTATTATTTTTATCTTTATTTTTTCAATTATTATTACCTACCAATTTTTTGAAAAAATTTTTCAACGACTTTTTTGAGAGAATTATATTTTTATACAATTTTCTAAAAAAAATAATGATTTTCACAAAAAATTGTTTACAAAAATGTGGTTTTCTCACATAAAATCTTAAAAATAAAGGATTTTTTGATTAACTTATTTTTAAAAAAATCGAGTTCCTCCCTGATATTTTAAAACATCTTAAAGTAGTCCTGGAGCTGGCCCCGACGGGAACTTCCTTAAGAAGTAAAAATATAGGAGGGGGAAGTATAAGGGAGGGCGAAATATTAGGGAGGGGAAGTACAACTAAGGGAGAAGTATAGGAGGGGAAGTATAACGGAGGGAGATGTTTTTTCACCAAAAAATTTTCTAATTTTTTTTCAAGAATGCTACGTCACCACAGACAAAGTTGAGATCGGTAAAGATCAATATTCGATTTGACCCTCCGGGGTCTGGAAGACCCTTCCCCAAAAACCCGACGTCGAGGGTATCACAATAACTTCTTCAAGGAAGTTAAAAAAATATACAATTTTTGGAAAGTCGTAAATAAAATATTATGATTACCATTAAAATTGTAAGCGCAATTATGATTACGCTTATGCCCTACTCTGGATAGTTTTAGGAGTACATTTCGTGTGGAAAAAAGAGCATAAGGACTCGGAAGTTTTCTAACTGACCGATTTTAAGTAGGTTCCGTCCATAAACAAGAAGGAGAAATCTGCCCTGATTTTATCATTCCATCACCATTCCTTATCGCATCTCCTGACTAATTCCTATATTATACTAATCCGCAAAATTTTTTCGATATTATTTTTATTATTTATATTTATTTTCAGGTTTCCCTTTCATAAAGCTGAGAACAAGGTCCCCACCTGACGAAGAAAGTAAAGGAGATTTAATAGTTTTGCGCTTGAGGCCTGAGGGTAGGGAAAGGCGCGGTGGGGAGGACGCCGGAGATCCGAAGAAGAAAGCTGGTCCAGAAACGTGCTACTTCCCGCTCAGTTAACGTGTCGCTCAATTTCATATGGATACGAAAATCGAAGGTATTTTACACTTTTCTATACTCTATTTTTGTCGCTTTTTCTATTTATCGGCAACCCTCCAGCCAGCTATTTCAATCCATTTAGCTATTTTATACATACTCTAACGGACTTATTTTATAAATTTCCCATTAAAATACCGTTCTTTTCAATTTTTACGTAGAGTCGACCATTAATTTAGTAATGAAAATGCAAAAATCAACGTTCCGAAAAGGTGGGGGTCGTTTTTCGATAAATCGAGCAAAACGGTTTAAAATTTGTGTTTCTTGACCAAAAGATTTGGAAAACCGCCCAAAAAAGGGTGTTTTGGGGATTTTTTTCTGTTACTTTCCATCCCTCATAGTCTAACTTCCTCAAAGAGAAGTTATTGTGACTCCCCTCATGTGAGGGCCTCTTGAAAAGAGTATTCCAGAACAGGTAGAGGAAAATTGATTTGTGAGGTTGTCTGTGGTGCCGGTTGTCCGTCGGTAGCAAGTTTTCCCGCAGCAAGGGGTGACCGCAGCAAGCAACAGTAGGGAGAAATATGCGGTGTTCTCCCCGGTTCCGTGGAGCCTGGCAGGGCGAAGACTTTTTTTTTTCGATAGTAGGGACGAAAAAATCAAAAAATTGCGCTACATTGAGGATTTTTCGTCGGGGACAGCACCAGACTTCTTATTCTTAATATAAAAATTAAGATCCTACCTCTGATTTTACGCTCAATTACTCACATTAAACAAAATAAAGGCAAAAAACAAAAGATCGACACGGATTTCAGTCTCGGTTCAAACTCAACGGTTTCAAAGAGCCGAAATCAGGTCGAGATTTTCCGCCCAAGAAAATTAATCATTTTATGTCGAATTTCCCACCAAGAAGACGGGCGTAGCGCTTTTTCACCGTACGAGTAGTTGAGAAAAAATATGTAAACAAGTTGTTTAACTAGACGGAGTAGAAAGGATTTAAATGATATCAGAAGTAGGATTAGAAGAAAAGGATGCAAGAATGTGTATGTAACACACCATGTAGCATATAGGTTACCGTGTAACTTTTACATCGAAATAGAAAACTCTTTCGGCCACCGTCGACTCATTAACGAGCTCAAGTACACGCAAATTTTCCTCCTTCTTCGCTAACGATCCAAATAAATTTTTTGCAACAAAGGTTTTTTCCAAAGAGAACTTATTGTATTACTCTCCATGTATGGTTTTTAAGTGAGGGTCAAAAAAAGTGATGGAATTTCCGGCGGATTTCACTTTTTAACCAATCTTCCTCCGTTGGAACGGAAAAATCGTTCAAAAATTCATTAAAAATGGATTTTCTATAGGCAAAAAAACAAGCAAAACGCTAAGAAATCCGGGAAAAGAGGATTTCTTGGCCAAATAACCGACTGAAAAGGGAGTTTTTTTGGATCAAAAACCGAAAAATCTGCTCAAAAGTGTATGTCTCGGCAAAAAAATTGACAGAAATGCTCATAAATCCGGTCAAAGGGCTGAATTGCCTATAAAACTCTGGAAAATCCGGTAAAAAGGAAGTTCGTTGATCGAAAAACCTTATAAAAACCTCTAAAAACAGCAGAGGAAGAAAGGATTTCTCGTCCAAGTAACCGAAGAAACTCTTAAAAATCCCGTAGAACGGGAGGACCGGCAAAACTGGGAATCAGGGAATTTTTTACGCAAAAGTCCGGTTTTTGGGAAATGATTTTCACCCATCATGAGGTTGTCTGTACTGCCAGGCCTCAATTTTCGGGGTATCTTCGTTCAGTAAAAAATATCGATTTTTTTTTCGAAATTTAAAAAAAAATGGCGCAGCTCTTTAATTTTTTTCCAACGTCCTTCGGCAGGTTTTCACCAAATTTTCATCTAACATTTCTTTTTTTGAAAGGAAAAGTTTTATTTTCTTTCTCTCCCATTTCTCTGGGACTAAGAAAAAATGTACCCGTCGTTAATTTATCGTGGGAAGTTCGTCTTTTTTAAATTAAATTATATATTCTATAGGATTAACGATGAGTTTATAAAAAATATGGAAATATTTTTCCCAAGAATGACAAATTGCGTAAAGCGAACCTTGGATTTTCCTGGGAAATATTTTTAGGGCACATTTTGACCATAAAAAGTACTAGTTTGAAGAGCTTCCAACGAAAACTTCCGTAAAGAGAAGTAAAAATATAGGAGGGGGAAGTACAGTATAAGGGATGGGGTAGGTATAAGGGAGCGAATTATAACGGAGGGAGAAGTATAACGGAGGGGGAAGTATTCCTTCCCCAAAAACCCGATGTGGAGGGTATCACAATAACTTCTTTAAGGAAGTTAAAATATGAAAATATTTTCCCAAGAATGACAAATTGCATAAAGCGTACCTTGGATTTTCCTGGGAAATTTTTTTAGAGCACATTTTGACCATAAAAAAAACTAGGTGTGGTTTGAACTTGTGGCTTTTATGAATGAAGTTTCAATTTCTTATAACTTTTTATCAGCAAAGCATCAAGGTCGGATTAAAAGGAAGAAGGATGTGTGTTTATTGGGGTCGAGATGGATGAAGCACGTGGATTTAAGTGGGACATTCGATCTTTTCTCTTCGCGCTCAGGTTTTGGATGAAAGTCAAAGGGGAAAAAAGTTTAATTTGCGTTAAAAAATTAATGGTCTTCACATAGCGTGCCACTAGAAGTGAAATTTGTCAAGTTCATTGTTACGCGTTTTCCTGGATCATTGTTTATTCGAGGCGGTTTCGGCGGGTCCCTTGGGAACTCCCATTATGTAACTGGCCGGCGCATCTAATCCGATGAGAGGACACCGAACCCGCCAATTCATCCCATATGAAAAGACCATTTTTTCTCGTATGAAGAGTAAAATCATTAAGAAAAGTACTAGTCTGGAGCTGGCCCCGACGGGAACTTCCTTAAAGAGAAGTAACAATATAGGAGGGGGAAGTATATGGGAGGGGAAGTATAACGGAGTGGGAAGTATGTGGGAGGGGAAGTATAACGGAGGGGGAAGTGTAACGAACGGGGAAGTACTAAGTTTTTTTTGTAAAAAAAAAAATTTTGTTTCGGAAAATTTTCCGGTTTTTTCTTTCTTTTCTTTTTTTTTTTTTTTGAAAAATTTTTAAGTTCTTTTTTCGAAAAATTTTCAAAGTGTCAAGGTAGAAATAATGGGCTCTTTGGCCTAGGGATGTGCCTCTCGTAAAGGGTAGAAGTACGAAATTTCTCCGTACTAATAAAAATAGTAATTAAAAAGTGGCAATTTTTTTGCACCAAAAATTCTTAAAAAATATAAGGAGTAATTGGTGAAAATTTGGTGAAAATCGGATTAACGGTTCGGCCGCAGCGAATTTTTTAAAATTTCAAACAGACATATCTCCGCCATTTTTTCGAAATTCAAAAATCGCCCTCGTCATATTCTTCTTCACCGGCTAAAGAAATTTTGGTGAAAATTTGGTGAAAATCGGATGAAAATTGTGGCCGTAAAGTGTTCCGGAAGACGGCCGGCCGGCACCACAGACAAAGTTGAGATCGGTAAAGATCAATATTCGATTTGACCCTCCGGGGTCTGGAAGACCCTTCCCCAAAAACCCGACGTCGAGGGTATCGCAATAACTTCTTTAAGAAAGTTAAAATGGAAAAATCCGATAATTAACCTGAGTTACAACCAAGCATAAAATGAGCATCTTTACATTTTAATTTATTATTAAATTAATATTAGCTCCAGTTTCTTCATTCCTGAAATTATTCTTCTAACTAGCTTATTTCCATAATTAAAGAGTGTTTACTTTTTAAACGAAAAAAGAGGAGAAAATGAGATTGTGTTTATTGGTTTTTTGATGATAAAACCAGATTTTTCTTCTCAATGAAAGCCGTTAGAAACGACTTGATATTGAAAGCTGTCGTATTGTGTACGATTTTAAAACTAGGTTATAGAAACAAGGGACAAGTTAAATGTCACTTATATGTACATATACCACAACGGCTTTGATATGAGGAGAAAGGTTGTCTATCAGGAATGGATAAAGGGAACGGAGAAAACCATTTTCTTCGATTATAAGAAACCTGTTTAGGGAAATTTTTAACTTCCTTAAAGAAGTTATTGCGATACCCTCGACGTCGGGTTTTTGGGGAAGGGTCTTCCAGACCCCGGAGGGTCAAATCGAATATTGATCTTTACCGATCTCAACTTTGTCTGTGGTGCCGGCCGGCCGGCCGTCCGGCCGTCCGTAGCATTTTTTTCCGGAACACTTTACGGCAACAGTTTTCATCCGATTTTCACCAAATTTTTACACAAATTTCTTTAGCCGGTGAAGAAGAATGTAACGAGGGGGATTTTTGAATTTCGAAAAAATGGCGGAGATATGTCTGTTTGAAATTTTAAAAAATTCGCTGCGGCCGAACCGTTAATCCGATTTTCACCAAATTTTCACCAATTACTCCTTTATTTTTTAAGAATTTTTGGTGCAAAAAAATTGCCACTTTTTAATTACTATTTTTATTAGTAGGGAGAAATTTTGTACTTCTACCCTTTACGAGAGGCACATCCCTAGGCCAAAGAGCCCATTATTTCTACCTCGACACTTAAAAAATTTTTCGAAAAAAAGAACTTAAAAATTTTTCAAAAAAATAAAAAAGAAAAAAAGAAAAAGAAGAAAAAACCCGGAAAATTTTTCGAAAAAAAAAATTTTTTTTTACAAAAAAAATTTAGAAAATTTTTCGAAAAAAAGAACTTAAAAAATTTTTCGAAAAAAAAAAAGGAAAACCCGGAAAATTTTTCGAAAAAAACTTTGAAAATTTTTTGAAAAAAAAAAAATTTTTTTTCGGACAAAAAAACTTAGAGCATTTTTCAAAAAAAAGAACTTAGAAAATTTTTCGAAAAAAAAAATAAAAATCCCGAAAAATTTTTCGAAAAAACTAACTTGGAAAATTCTCCTTGATACTTTCCCTCCCTACTACATCCCCTTCCTTTATACTTTCGTTCCCTTATACTTCCCCCTCCATTATACTTCCCCCTCTATTATACTTTCCCCTTCCTTATACTTTCCCCTCCGTTATACTTCCCCGTTCGTTATACTTCCCCCTCCGTTATACTTCCCCTCCCATATTATACTTCCTACTCTGTTATACTTCCCCCTCCGTTATACTTCCCCTCCCCCTCCCACATACTTCCCACTCCGTTGTACTTCTCCTCCCATATACTTCCCCCTCCTATATAGATACTTCTCTTTAAGGAAGTTCCCGTCGGGGCCAGCTCCAGACTAGTACTCTGATTATCGGGATACGTGAAGGGAGGGAGGGAAAAATAAATACTGTAGAGGACGCCCAAACGTTAAAATTGATGTTTATTGAAAAGAAGATAGGGAAAAAGGTTTAAAATTTCAGTAAAAGGACGCTTATTTGGTGAAGTTGGTGTTTCGACCAGGTCAAGAAAAACATCGTAAAAATAGCCATTTTCCCTAAAAACTGTGGAAAACGAGGAGGTATCTCGAGTTTTAGACAAGATATTGAGGACCAAGCCCTCTGGGGGCGAAAATGCCGACAAAAGGGGTTGGGAGATCGGGCGGCCAGTCCCATCAATGCGCAAATTTGATGGTTTTACAAAAAGAAAGAAAAAAGAAAGTGTAGATAGACAAAAGGTGGGGAAATCTGGAAGAGTGATCGCCTAATGGGATTTAAAACTAAACTGTCCGGCTTTTCTTAATTGTCTCTCATTACAAAAAAAAAGCAAAGAACTTTCTCGGTTAAATTGTCTAGTAAATAAGTTCGTAATGTTGTTTTTCATGTTCAACATTCTGTTTTCTGGTCTGTAAGGAAGCAATCGTTGTTCATACGGTTAATTTAATGCCTCTTGTAGTGCAATGAGGAAAGAGCCGATGGCATCAAAACGGTAGTACATAGCTTTAAAAAAAAATTGTAATATTGGGGTTTCCGAGCCAAAAAGCCGAGAAAACTAGCCAAAGTTTGTTGGCCACAGGAAAGCCCCTGAGAAACTTCAGGTGTGCTTTTATGAAGACCTTGCTCACGAAAAAACAAATTGGCGAAAAAGTACTAGTTTGAAGAGCTTCCAATGATAACTTCCTTAAAGAGAAGTAATAATATAGGAGGGGGAAGTATTAAAGAGGGGAAGTATAATGGAAGGGAAGTATAACGGAGGGGGAAGTATAATGGAAGGAAGTATAACGGAGGGGAAGTATAATGGAAGGGAAGTATAACGGAGGGGGAAGTATAAAGGAGGGAAAGTATAACGGAGGGAGAAGTATAAGAGAGGGGAAGTAGAACTGAGGGGGAAGTTTTTTTTTTTCGAAGAATTTTCAACTTTTTATTTATTTAATTTTCCGAGTTTTTTTTTCGGAAAATTTTCCAACTTTTTTTGAAAAATTTCCGGGTTTTCTTTTTTACATTTGCGCTTTTTTTCCAAAAAATTTTCTAAGTTTTTTTAAAGAAAATTTTTCCATGTATCAAGGTAGAAATAATGGGATTTTTGCCCAAGAGAGGTCCCTCTCGTAAGGAGTGGAAGTATGAAATTTCTCCCTACTAAAATGATAATTAATGTAAAAAATTATCATTTTACACCAAAAATTCGTTAAAAATATAAGGAGTAATTAATGAAAACTTGGTGAAAATCGGACCAACTGTAACGGTTCGGCCGCAGCGAATTCTTTAAAATTTCAAACAGGCATATCTCAAAAATTTGTGTGAAAATTTGGTGAAAATCGGTTGAAAACTGTGGCCGTAAAGTGTTCCGGAAAAAATGCTACGGCCGGCCGGCACCACAGACAAAGTTGAGATCGGTGAAGATCAATATTCGATTTGACCCTCCGGGGCCTGGAAGACCATTCCCCAAAACCCCGATGGTATCACAATAACTTCTTTAAGGAAGTTAATATGTGATGAAATGGGGTCCTTTTTCAAAATATCCTTGTGACGATTAAGACATAGGTTTATCATGATTAGGAGACACGCTATATGATTGTGAATTAAAAATGAAATATTTATATTTTTTCCTCCTTGGTCATTTTGACGGATGGCCCACGTCGAGGCTTCCGCCATATTGCCCAACCTGGTGTCTTCTGCAAAGTCCAGGATTTGGGGTAAATGCGGTCTTCGCATAGGATTAACCTCCTATGAAAAGTTTCTCGTTATCTGTGAAACATTTTTGGACCTCAAAAATGAATAAAACGTCAATTTAAAAAAAATCACCCATGGAGATCTCTACAATGACTACTTTTTTGAAGAAGTTAAGTCGAAACGTTTTTTATGGTGGAGATATTTTTCTTTGTATCTTTAATAGTTTCTTTTGACAGAGAACTGTCACAGTTCCCTACGTGATCCTATTTAGAATCCTTTCCTTTTCCTCGCCTTTAGTTTTCATTTAAAACCGAAAATCCAATTTCTCCAGCGGTTTCGGAAGATTCGGTCAAGGGTGGATGCGGCGGTTTTTGTGGACAAATCCTCCCGGAACGCCCGAAATCACTTTTGTTTCATGAAGTAAAAGTTGTCTGTAGGCAAATTATTTAAGACGTTATAAAAAATGGCGTTATGGTTAATAATTTACCTTATATAAAGAGCAATGAAAGCCGTCTAGTGCGTTTTAAAGGATATTGGTAACTGTTACACAACCTGGGTCTAAGAGCATAAAAATCCTTTAATTGCCAGGAAGGGAAAACGGGTGTCAACCTGCCGTTTCCGATCATTTTTACTACAAAACGATCTGATTGAATCTTTTTTTCCTTATTTTGACTTTCTATGTCTTTTTAAGTCGAGTCCCGTTTCCCCCCTCGAATGTCCGGACTTCCTGCCCGTCGGGCGCACCCCCTTCGATCTTAAGACGGAGAAAGTGAAAGACGTCGACAGTCTCGTGATGGGGTTGATACTGGAAGGGAAGCACAGATGTATCATCGGTCCCTTGATTAACAATACGAGGTATGAGAAAGCTCCATTGCATCATTTAACAATTTTTTTCTTCAGTTATGCCTCGTTATTTAAACGAACCTTTTGGCCGGGAATTACGTTTTAAACGACTTAAGGTTTTACTTTTACCTAAGTATCAATCATCTATAATTTCCGGTTGTTTTAATGACTCAATTCCTGTATTAACTGATTTTTGGAAGCAAAATCGATGGCGTCAATGATTGAAGAGGGCCCCACCTTGTAAAAGCAATCAAATACAATATTTTTAAAATTTTACAAGCGCTTCCCTCCCAGGAACAACATTTTTTGATCGCTTTCCTCGCTTTTTCAGCCTAGAGTAAACATTCTGTCCCGATTTTTCCTCACTTTCGGAAAACATCTTTTTAGGGTGTATCAATTATTAGGTGTACAAAATGAAACTCAGCCACAGGGTAAATTTGAATTTTGTAGATTTTAGCCGAGTTTCATTTTGTACACCTAGTAGTTCATTTATTCAAAATTTTGAACATTTTAGGCGTTAAAGTCCATCAAAAGTTGACCTTCTCCGTGTAAGAAGGTTATTGAAGTATAACCATTAAGAAGGTTAATTTTTAAAGGCTTGTAAATCGTAAACCGTTACAGATATTGAAAAAATGCACTAAATAAAATCTGTTGAAAATTTAATTTTCTTTAATTTTTATTCTATTCATTTTTTCTCTTGGACGCACTGTTTTCAAGATAAATTTATTTTTAAAAAAAATTATTTTCCGAAAATGGTGCATCCTAGAAAAAAATAATTACCTAAGTACAAATTTATAGAGAATTAAATTGCCTACAATTTTTATTTATTAGGTGTACTAAATGAAACTTAGCCACAGGGTAAATTTGAATTTTGTAGATTTTAGCCGAGTTTCATTTTGTACACCTAATATTTGGCTGGGCAAACTGAAATTTCGTTGATAGGTGTAAGCCTTTTTTTTTTTCTGAAGACCTAGGATTAACAGATTGACGGCCAAGACCAATAGGATTGCAGAAAGTGAATAAAGAACACCAGGGATCTATGGATTATACACATTTGATTTTTGAAAATGAGTTTCTCCGGCCTATTTGTCAAGTAATAATTTTCTGGAAAAGGACTCACGGAAGATCTCTCAATTACCGTGATAATGGCGACATCTACGGTGTAGGAACCTGACGGAGATGATGATCCTCGCGAGTGGGTCGTCTTTCCTCCTCTGGAACGGTGATGCACCAGTTCACATTTCGAAGAAGATCAAGAAGAAGAAAAAGGGTCTTTTACGACCTTGGATATTTGAGATTTTTCCCAAATGGTCATTTCGGTTAATGCGGCGTGACGGTCGTTTTCACCTTCGAGGATCCAATAAGATAACACCTGGGAAAGTAAAAAGAGTTTAATCGTCTGCCCAACTGTTTTAAAGACCCCATGGCTTTATCCCCTTCAGGCAGTACTTTCAGCGAAAGGACTTCAGTTTCGTAGAACATTTACCCACTTAATGTCAACGCTTTGGTAGTTAAATTCTCTGAAATGTAGCGGGTGTCACGGGACACGGTTGTCGGCCCCCACCCGCATCCGGATCCGCAGATTTGACGTCGAAAAGCGGAGGCGCGAGTCAGTGACTCGTCGAAACTCGGATGTGGAATAGGACAAGTCGAATGTGCGGTTACCGAATGAGCTCGTGTGGTTTCAAATGCCAAAACCTTACGGACACCACCTCGAGCGATGGAAGGTTCGAAGGCTTTACATTCAAGCACCTCCAGTCAACTTCGAAGCTATTGTTATACCCTCACTAGTCGGGTTTTTGAGCAAGGGCCTTCCAGAACCCCGTAGGGTCAAAATTATGAATCCATACCGATCTCTACTTTATCTGTGGTGTCCGGTCTCTATAGCATTTTTTCCGAAACTCTTAATAGCCACAATTTTCAACCGATTTTCACCAAATTTTCACACAGTCTTCCTAAATAGTTGAACAAGAAATGAACCTGTCTGTTTGAAATTTTAAAATTTACTGCTGCCGTACCTTTTGTCCAATTTTCACGAAATTTTGACATCCTTTATACTTCCCCCTCTTCTATTATTCTCTCCCATCGGGGCTAGCTGAAACCTAGCTCTTTTACTACTAAATCAAACTATTCTTTCTTAATTTCCAATGTCATGTTGCATTAAACTTCCCTCAGTAAATTATCAGAAAGGAAATTAGGCATAAATTAACATAAAAAAACACCGTCCAATTAAAGTTTTCTTAAAAAATCGTGACAGTATAAAACCCTCACGGTTTTTAACTAAAAAAAAAGAACTTTCATTTTAAATAAACAGTTAGAAAAAGAAGAGGAACATGCTTCGGGTCAAAACAGGTTTGAAAAACTGGGTGAAAGTTTTTTTCCTCTTATTTGTTGCTTATCTGTCAAAAGTTGAAAACCAATCAACCCATTAGAAACGGAAAGTTTCGTTTTTTTTATTGTTTTAAAATTTTGTTTGACCTTAATAATGTTGGTTATCTGAGGTGTAAGATATGTCGTCTAATTAGAAATAACTGTTCGGTTACGCTTAAAAACTTGAAGATGAGTTAAGTCTTTATTTTTCAATTTTTTGATGTCCCCTTTTGTACTTGTTCTACTTGTGGTTTGTCAGTCAAAATTACTCTGTCTTATGTTGGCAACAGTGGCAGGACTTTTCTTTTCTGGAACTTTCAAAGGCCGTATTTTCACCCTTCATCCCACTCCCGTTTCTTAAAAGTCCATATTTTTCTACAAATTCAAAATTACTCTGTCTTATGTTGGCAACAGTGGCAGCTCTTTTTTTTCTGGAACTTTTAAAGGCCGTATATTCATCCTTCATCCCATCTCCTTCTCTTAAAAGTCAATATTTTTTTACAACTTCAAAATTAAACTGTGTTATGTTGGCAACAGTGGCAGTACTTCTCTTTTCTGGAACTTTCTATGGCCGAATTTTTACCCTCCTTCGCACGCCCTTCTCTTAAAAGTCCATATTTTTCTACAACTTCAAAATTTAACTGTCTTATGTTGGCAACAGTGGCAGCACTTCTCTTTTCTGGAACTTTCAAAGGCCGTATTTTCACCCTTCATCCCACTCCCGTTTCTTAAAAGTCCATATTTTTCGACAAATTCAAAATTACTCTGTCTTATGTTGGCAACAGTGGCAGCTCTTCTCTTTTCTGGAACTTTTAAAAGCCGTATTTTCATGCTTCATCACATCTCCTTCTCTTAAAAGTCAATATTTTTCTACAACTTCAAAATTAAACTGTGTTATGTTGGCAACAGTGGCAGTACTTCTCTTTTCTGGAACTTTCTATGGCCGAATTTTTACCCTCCTTCGCACGCCCTTCTCTTAAAAGTCCATATTTTTCTACAACTTCAAAATTTAACTGTCTTATGTTGGCAACAGTGGCAGCACATCTCTTTTCTAGAACTTTCCAAGCCTAGAATTTTTTTTTCCAAAAATTTAAATTTCAGCAGAAAATCGTCCTATTTATTTTTGCGAGTTAATGAATGCTGTTTTTTAGAATTTTAAGCTTTTTTTCCGGGCTATTTTGCTATTTTCCCCTTTTTTCCTAATTTCCCGGCTTACTCTTCGATTCTTCTACCGAAAAACTCCTTTTTACCTGATTTTTGGGCGTTTTAATAAAATTTAGCGTAATTTCGCCCCCCTTTTTTAGGAAGATGTCTTTATGCCAACGTTGACCACTGACCCACGAAGGTGGATTTTAAAAGATAACAGCTTAAAGTTGTAAAAATATTTTTTTTTAATATAAAAGAAATTCCTTTCCATTTTTTTACACTCTTCAAGTTGGTGGAAATAATTAATGATTTCTAAATTTTTTAATTAGTTTATTATGAGAACTGCAACTTTTGATTGTGATTAAGTTTTTGCTCGGGTGCAGAATTTTTCATGTTTTTGAGGATTTCGTCTTTTCAAACCGGAAAGATGGGTTTTGAGTGAGAGGATTTTAGGATTAACATAAAATAATGTGCATAAAATATGACTTTCTTCTGCTCGTTTTGCGTAATACTTTCTAGTATCATATTATGCGACAAATTAGAGCGAATTTCGAAGGTCGTCTTAAGGTAAACGGGCGTGAAAGGTGTTAAACGGCACCTGATACAACTTTCACTCCGTGCGGGCTTCCATAGCGGAGGCGAAAGTCATCGGCGGTGATCATCCCGTCATCCCGCCGAGTTCAACGGTGGAGAAAACTCAACTTAATCCTCGGGCAACGATTAAAAGAATAAATAAGTTGTAAAAGTCCGCTTGGGGATGAAATACGGCTCTGGTAAGCCTCATCATGTTTGAAAGTTGCCGGGAGCCGATTTCATATTTTCAAAGGAATAAAAATCTATATGCTTAGAAGATAGGACTCTGAGTGGCTGTTCAGCCGAAAACATAACTGACGCTACGATAGTTTTTTTTGGTTTCTTTTGACGAGAAAAAATACAAAGAAACGTACGTGGTGCAATTTACCGATCTCAACTGTCTAGAACATTCTTCTCCTGTAAAAAAAAAGAAGGAAAAGAGGTACGAAACAACTAGAAATGAAGAGATGCAATAACGCACCCTACGATTTTAGCCCTACGCCAATAATTCTCACACTTTCGACTTTCTTATTCTTTACTTCATATCACGTTTTTTTCCCACTCTTACTTTCGTCGATGTTTTTCGACTCAACCGTACAAGTTGGTCGGTCATAAGCCCGATATGAGATCTTTTACATGCACCTTTTGTTCTTTTTTATCGGCGTAAATGTTCCATGTTTTATTCATTCACCTACATCAATTTTTTTAGAGTTTTCCGGCCTCAAGTTTTATGAAAAGATTTTTTTAAACAGTTTCTTTATTGGTCAATACTTAAACGGCATGGAAAGGAAAGAAGAATGAAGAAAACGAACGGTTTCGTCCTATACTTCAGGGGGACATTATCTTTGTTCCAACCGCAGTTTGAAACTGGTTTGAAACTCCTGGTGCATGCGCAGTCTAATTTGACGTCAGATGACTTGAGAATTGACGTCCAAATCCTTCTGCGCATGCTCCTGGAGTTTTAAACCAGTTTCAAACTGCGGTTGGAACAAAGCTAATATCTTTGTGTTGTATTACCCTCTATGACCGGATTTTGGGAGGACAAGCGACTGTACTATATTCACTAAATCGTTTCGTTAGTTCTAACACCGGCTATCTCATTTTTTATTTTGAGTTCGGCATTGTTTCTGATGGTAAATTTTGTGGAGAATCGAATTCCGTTGGTAGTTTAACCCTATTACCAACAGAAAATGCGTAGTTCACGATCTAACCAACAGGTGATGCATTGATTCCAATTAGAAATTAATTCGTATTTTGGCTCTCCTGAAAACCTAGGAAAAATGAGATTGTTAGAACTAACGCGACGTTTCATTTTGTACACCTAATAAATAAAAATTGTAGGAAATTTAATTTTCTATAAATTTGTACTTAATTATTTTTATCTAGGATGCACCATTTTCGGAAAATTATTTATTTTTTTGAAATAAATTTATCTTGAAAACAGTTCGTCCTAGAGAAAAAATGAATAGAATAAAAATTAAAGAAAATTAAATTTCCAACTGATTTTATTTAGTGCATTTTTTCAATATCTGTAACGGTTTACGATTTACAAGCCTTTAAAAATTAACCTTCATAATGGTTATACTTCAATAACCTTCTTACACGGAGAAGGTCAACTTTTGATGGACTTTAACGCCTAAAATGTTCAAAATTTTGAAAAATGAACTACTAGGTGTACAAAATGAAACTCGGCTAAAATCTACAAAATTCAAATTTACCCTGTGGCTGAGTTTCATTTTGAACACCTAATATCTAGAATTTATTTTTAAAAAATTTTTCGATTGAAGGGGGAAATTTTGCTGCTCACTCCCGTTCCGTGTGGCCTAGCTGGGCGAAGACTTTCATCTTTTCTACCTCGATACTATCTGTTATCTCAGTTTAATTTTGTATGTCATTACCGGAATGACGGCATCCTCAATCAATGTTTCAATCACTTAGAGATGAACGGATTCATGTAACTAATCAATGATTAGGAAGTAACCGAGCGAAAGAAATTTTTCTTGCATGAATCTCCCCTTCATGGCTAGTTAAATCAAAAACTAGTAAGAAATCGAATTATGACCGCAATCACTTTCTAAGCGAAAATGGCAAAAAAAGTAGAACATTTTCAAAAACTTTTGGGGAGGAAAAAAAATTGACATAAAAGGTTATTTCTGTGTGTTCTTATACCAAGGTTGTAAATAAAGGAGCCGTTACATCTCACGTATTACGAGAGGGTTTAAGGCTACGGTACACCAATAACCGAGCATGTAAGAAAAGCTCCACATTACAAATCACTGTGACGAGACATTTTTTTCTTCAGTCCGGAAGCTGAAGTAAGAAATTCTGACCCGGAAAAATTGTTTTTGATGAGAAGAAAGTTTAGAACAATTTTTCTGTAAATATCAAAATTGGAGTAAACTCGAAGGGTGTTGATTGAGGCAGAAAGAAAAAGTGGTCATTTTCTTTGATTCATTTTAAACGACCAAAAAAGGGGGACTCAAATCATAGATCACGGTTGAAGATTTGCTGAAAATGTTCGGAGAAAACTTTAAAACGCTCCGTTGACCCTTTTAAGTCACGACTTGTTAAACCAGACGTTCACACTCACTAAAATTCAACTTTGCATATTTTTCGCCATAAATTATTGTTATCGTTACGTTTTTTGACCAAAAAGAGAAGGCGCAATAGTTGAAGACGTCTGATTAGGAATATAGACTTTCCCCTCCGACATCTGACCCCGGGAAAGTGACCATGTTCGATTTGTATAAAAAGTACATATAAAGTTTATTCAAAAAATGTGCTCAAACTTTCTCTTGTAATACGTCAAACAAAGATTTCGTATCTTCTTCTCTGTCAATGTAACCGACAAAGTAATTTCTCCTGGTAGGCCAGGCAAGACTATGAAAGAGAGAAAAAATTGAAGTTTTTCAAGTTTATTCCGATTATCTGAAAAACCGTTGCTCAAAATGAAAATGTTACTAAACACAAAATTATAGCTGACAAAATTTTCTACAAAAATGTACTTAAGCATGTTTCACTTAAGACCTATAGTTTAGGACCTACGAGGCTTTAAAGTTTTAGAGTTCAAATTTGTACGTTAGAGGGAGATCTTTAAGTTTCGTTTAGGGATAAAAATATGATTATTTCATGTCTGAAAATTGTTGTTTTTTTGTATCAAAAACCGGTCCTCTAAAACACGAGCTACAACTCAGCGTTTGGAAGTCTGGTTCCGTTAGACCGTTACGATTTAGCGTTCAGAACCTTCAGATCCACGTATTTCCATATTATTTCATAATGGTAGCACTAAGCTACTTTTATAATATCAGGAGATGATTTCTGGTTTTTTTGAACTGCGTTTTACAGACACCAAGGTCATTCCTGCTGGAAATTACTCTTTCTCCAATGTTGGTTCAATTTGTCGAGAGCAGGAAACTCTGCTTGCCTAACACTCTCAGCGCGGCAAGCCCAACTGGCAAATCTCACCCTGGGGCGGGAAAATTTTTTTTCGTCAAACTACTTAATTACCTCCAAAAACATTAATAATGAAGTATAAAATTAATTTGGCATGTTAATTATGCCAAAATAAGGCTTAATTGTCCCTCACAAAAGATCAGATTTGTAGGCAATCCCGCAATGTTTTTCCCCTTCTCATACCATTTTGGAACTGTTACTAGGATCAACTTCTCGAAGTGGTCAACCTATTACTTTTAGCCATTAGCTTAATTTTTTTTTTATATTATTACATTTGCTCGTTATATATTTTCGTGTGGATACATTTTCACGGGTGCGAAATATTTATGGTACCTACTCAAATTATTCAAAATTGCTTTTCTGATGACAAATAATAAAATATTAAGTCACTAGCCATTTGTAACGGCTTGGGATTCCCGAAAAAACCGTTGGGATTAGAAAGGAAACTTTAGTTAATTTAACGATTTTTTTGTCAAAACTTAATACGTAAGTAGGTAAAGATTATCTCAAATCCGGTGAAATGACCTGGAGGGAAAAACCGTTAAAAAAAATTTTTATAGAAAAAAAAACAGCGCGGATCTCTACCATAATGAAAAGTATTTGAAAATAGGTATTTAATGCTGTTTTAGAAAAATTGGGTAAGTAGTTATTTATTTTTTCTAAGTGCAAAAACTAAAATAATTAAAAAAAGTGAATAATTTTGAATAAAATCTACTAAAAAATTAAATGCATCTTCGGCCTTAATAAAGTTGGAAAAGGTAAAAAGTAACGAATTTGTTTTTAGAGTGAAACGTAGAACGAACTGCTATTGTTCAAAGTTTTAGTTTCCGAATTCGCCACTGCTCTTGACCGCTCGGAGGTCTTTCCTTTTTTTTTAAATTATACTAAAAAAATGATTTTAACTTATGATCGTTGTACCTAATAAATAATTTTGTGTTTAATTTAACTTAATAGAACAAAAAATTAATAAGTTTTTAAAGAAATTACCCGAAATTAATAGTAACAGGTCCCATTGTGAGAAGGAACGCTTTTGGTTTTTTCTACTCTTTTGGTCTAAAAGCTAAATAATATTAATAAAAACGGCAAAAAGTTGTGATCATAAGTTAATTAATAGTTTAAAAATTATTATTTAAAAAACTTACAGTCAAAAAGTAGAAAAATAATCCAAAATTAAACTGAAAACGTCTCCGTGAAGTAGCTGGTTCAACTGTCTACTTTGAAAGTCAAAATCGAAATGAAGAAAAAGGTCTAGAGCCAAGCTAAGGCCGTATTTAGGTATAAAAACCCTTTAAGAATTAACGTATGGCAACGGTTGTGCGAAATTCACTGTTTTAAGCATCGAAAATCGCTTTTTAAAAGACGCATGAACGGTCGATATATATCGACCCGCCCAAGACCCGCCCAGGGAAAGGAACTTTCTACTCGATATATATATCGACCCGCGCTGAGAGTGCTAAGATCATTTTTTGGGAAGGTCATTCTATCGGAAATCCGGTCGAATGATAGTTCAATCTTAACCAGTGAGCAGAATTTGCTAGGATCATTTTTCGACCAGTTCATTTTCGATATTGGGTCCTTATCTTTGTGGGCTGTGTGAAATTCCTACCGATATTCTCATATTCATTGTTCTAAATCGATGAAATTATTCAGATATGTCGAATCTCGCACCTGACTGAAAATCTAGTTGATTGGAGTTCCACTCTGATTGTTAATGCAACCAGAGCGACCGGCAGTTGCTACCCCTGCGCTTTTATGATTCAGACAAAAATTTAGTGTTCCCACAGTTTTTTGAAGAGGAAAATATTCTAATGGAGGTAAAAGCTTGGATGAGATAGCGAGAAAAAAGATGAGGGGGAGAAAAGATAAACCGCTAGGCGACACGGCGTGAAAAAATTGTCCTTTCACTTTCGTTCCTTTAGACCGGTCATTTCGTTCGTCAAATTTCAATTTGCATCGATGCTTTCACAGTTTTGTTTTTTGCAGAGACGGAGTGGCATCAGTAGTACGGTGGCTCCTCTGGGAAGCGGAAATGCCATCATTGGAACCGAGCCCGAATGGCGCCCTTGCTCTCCATTACGCGGCGGCGAGGGGTTGCCTCGACTGCGCCAGGCTTCTAGTCGACACAAGTACAGGCCTAACGTAAGTTAAATCATGAGAACGGTGTCAGTAAACGCACCGCAGAAAAACATTAAGAGACGGATGTCATAGGGTAAAATGAGATGTGGTTTGTATATGGAGCGGAGATGAAACGGGACAGGCTCTCGGTTCTAACGGGAAATTACTTACCCTTTCATCAGACCTTGTCTATGGCAATCAGATTTAGTCGTATTAAAAATAAATTTTTTTAGTGCGAACACTCAAATGGAGAATGACGTCACACCAGTTTATTTGGCCGCACAGGAAGGTCATTTGGAGGTGCTTAAATTCCTCGTTTTGGAAGCCGGAGGTTCGCTTTACATCAGGGCGAAAGACGGCATGGCTCCTGTACACGCCGCAGCACAAATGGGCTCACTTTCTTGCCTCAAATGGATGGTAAAATTATCACATTTTAGGCTTTTTCTATATTTCAATTTTTAGATCGACGATCAAGGAGTAGATCCGAATTTGAGAGACGGAGACGGCGCGACTCCTCTTCATTTCGCCGCTTCACGAGGACACGTCGACAGCGTCCGATGGCTTCTCAGACATGGCGCCCTCCTCCTTCAAGACAACTATGGGAAAAGTCCGATCAACGACGCCGCCGAAAATCAACAGATGATGGTAAAAATGCGATTCATCTCGGCCCTTCATTCCCAGGGCATTGTCCCTCAACAAAACCCTCCCGAAATTGATTAGATTCCGTCCCGTATCAAGAATAGACAATAATTTTCCTCCAATCAAAAAATTGTGAATACAACCACGATCACTGACCCACTAAGGCCGGTTAGAATACTAATACTAATTTTTTTAATTCTAGTGTCTCAATGAACTTGTTCAGCATGGTACTAGTCCCGACTACAGCGAAGACGCCCGGAGATACGGACGGTTCCATGGATGCACGTGCCGAATATCCGACCCAACAAACCGGGTAAGCAACAATTGTTTTTAAGTATGGCTCCAAAATGGCGGAGATCTTTCTGTCTAAAGTTTCTTTTTGCGCTACGCTCACACTATTGGTCCGATCTTCTAATTTTCACCAAATACGGGTAGGGGACTTTTTCGATTGTAGGGAGAAATTCGTCATAATTGCTCCGCTGCGCCAACTTCAGTAAACAGAATTAGGCAAAAAAAAATACACGCCCGGTCATTCCCTAAATATCACTTTCTTCTACTCACGGACAACTGGACAAAATTGCTTTCTTTTTAATACGAAGCCCAGCGTAGATTACAGTATTTAAGAATTCCCATAATTTGTCCACTCCCGGTGGCGAGGGGTGGTGGGGCAATCAAATTAAACAATGGAATAACAAGCTTTCACTTTTAGGCCTCCTTGATCATTTTTTTCGTTGTTTTTTATATGTTAATTAGAAAGGAAACGGTAAAGTTCAGGAAGTGACGGAAAAAAATGATAATTCATTATACAAGGAATCTTCTCTAAATCAAACCTGATATGAATGTAACAGTGGCAAAATATTCATAACAGTCACCATTGAGTAACTTCCTAGATTTGCGAATGTTAACTTTTTAATTATCTTCGTGGGTTAGTGGTCAAACTCCGACGTCGTCCTGGGGCTTTTTTTTCTAAGATTTTGGGTGAACCAAAAGGAGGTCTTTCTGGTTGGAAAAATTTATCGTCAAAAGTTGTAAATTTACTGCAATTTCATACGCTTTGAATATTCTCATTGTTTTAACGCTGATTGAGAAATTAAGGACCGTAAAGTTCCTTAAAAGAAAAATTTTTAATTTATCATAAAACCTACTTTTTACTCGACTTTTTCTGAAACCTGGAAAACAATCAAATATTTGTTCCGTTCCGAATACTGACAAACTCATTATAATTATTAATTTTTTTTTCCTTCTTGAACAAAATTAACGACGGGTTCCGAGACTTAATCAGATGAAAGCACAATAAGAATTATGTATATTCACACTTTCTTTTTTTTTTTATCCTTTTTTTCCTGCGATGGGCTTCGCGGTTTTAGTTTCGTACGTGCCGCCGGTCATTCTGGTTATGTTTTTGCTCGTCTTAACTAATTGAAAACCGCATTTTGAACTCCGGAAAATGGCTTTTTTTAGGTTATTAGAGTGAAATGATGTTTTTGAACGGTACGAAAAAGTGCACGAGGAACTGAAATGATTATAATTAAGGTAAATGTTCTCCGATCTAACATTCTAATGATTTTAAATACGTGAATTCACAATAATAAGTAGGCAAAGGATAAATGAGGAGATTTCAATCTTTTCAATTTTTTTTTCTCCTTTCTCAAAGAAATGAATATTGTATTACCCTGGATATCCCGTTTTTGGGATAGGGACTTAGGTTTTTTATGTGCATTAATTTATGGACATAAGGGCCCTTTTTTGTTCGTTTTTAACTTCCTTAAAGAAGTTACTGCGATACCCTCGACGTCGGGTTTTTGGGGAAGGGTCTTCCAGACCCCGGAGGGTCAAATCGAATATTGATCTTTACCGATCTCAACTTTGTCTGTGGTTCCGGCCGGCCGTCCGGCCGTCCGTAGCATTTTTCCGAAACACTTTACGGCCACAGTTTATAACTTTTCACCAGATTTTCAAACTTAAAAATTGGCAATTTTTTTTCAGATTTTCACCAAATTTTCACCAAAATTTCTTTAGCCGGTGAAGAAGAATGTAACGAGGGCGATTTTTGAATTTCAAAAAATGGCGGAGATATGTCTGTTTGAAATTTTAAAAAATTCGCTGCGGCCGAACTGTTGGTCCGATTTTCACCAAATTTTCACCAATTACTCCTTATATTTTTAAGAATTTTGGTGTAAAAAAATTGCCAATTTTTAATTATTAATTTTTTTTAGTAGGGAGAAATTTCGTACTTCTACCCTTTACGAAAGGCACATCCCTAGGTCAAAGAGCCCATTATTTCTACCTTGACACTTTGAAAATTTTTCGAAAAAAAGAACTTAAAAAATTTTAAACTTCCCCCTCCCATATACGTCCCCTCAATTATACTTCCCCCTCCGTTATACTTCCCCTCCCATATACTTCCCCCTACGTTTTACGTCCCCTCCGTTATACTTCCCCCTCCTATATATAGATACTTCTCTTTAAGGAAGTTTTCGTTGGAAGCTCTTCAAACCAGTACTTTTTACAGTTATCAGAAAATCACCCTTTTTACTTTCTCAAAGAGAAGCTATTGTGTTACTCTCCGTGGTCGGTTTTTGGGGTAACTTCCAGGCTGCTCACCCCCGTTTGATGCCTGGCTTGGCGGAGACTCTCATTTTATCAAACTAGAATTTTTTGAAATTTATAGATCCCGCTTTTGCGAACATAACGACTGAGAAAACGGAAAACTTTTAACCTTTGAAATCCGTTAGGGTTTCTAAAGTATGAAAAATGATAGTTAATCAGCATATTTTTGAAGACCGATGAAAGCGAATACCGTCCCTCTCGCCGCGCAGATTGCCCGGACATAATCAAGCACCGTTATTCTCATTGTGTCAAGTCTTTTCATTCTCTTTTTTTTGTCAAGTACTTGAATTGAAATATTTTTCCTTTATTTTCAGTGCTCCTACGCGGATTGCGTAAACTACGCGACTCCTCACGAACCTTTTTACCTGCACACGAAGGAGAACGCGTACATGACGCCGATCGGGAGCGTCGGCCAGGATCCGTTCTATCTCCACAAGCCCGGACAGACGAACAGCAACGGATACCATCGAGTTCGCGAGCTTTTCGGAACCACTTTGAACAAAAGCGCGCCGATAGAACTCCCACAAACTCCGCCACCGCCTCCTCCTCAACTACAAATCCAGCCAATTTCACAAGGAAATAAAACTACAGGTAAAATTTTGTTCATCTTTTATCTTCCTGTTAGAGGTTATAGTTGACACCCTGGAATACCTCACTGCTGTAATTTTCTCCACATTTTCACACAACCTCCCATTCGCAGTTACCTTGAAAATGTCAAGAGCATTTCTTGGAGACTCCCAAAAATAGCGGAGATATCAAAAAGCCTCTTATTCCGGAAGGCTTCGACCTACTGGCCTACTGCGTGTTTTGCTATTATATTCGCTTAAAATACCTGAGAAATATTTTTTTTAGAATGACGAGATATTTTATCAGGGAAAACACGTAAAAAAAAAAAGTTTAGATAAGATATCTCCTCATTGTGGCGGTTGAGTCAGTCCAGTCATGATCCTCCCGTGCTGTTGTCTTTTTCGCAACCGGAATTCCGTCGAAATCACGAAACCCGAAAGTGCGGTCGACTCGTCCGGAAGGAACGGCGTCCAGACTTTACAGCCGGTCGTTTACAGGGCCCGAGAGACGGTCCTCGTTTCGGAAACTGTCGCGGAATCCATATCGCCACCTACGTTAAAAAGGGCGAGTACGATTCAGGTGAAAGACGCAAACGATCAGACGGTCAGTCAGGATCCCGAAGGCGGTCGTGAGAATCAAAGGACCGGTAATGCAACTCAATAGTTAAACAGAGAAAGTGAGTTATGAGTAAAAGAAGGTTTTCCTTTCAATTTAAAAATTGGATCATATTTGCAGTTTACACACTTCAACAATCTCATAATCTCTCAACAAACTTACAAAAAATTCAAGATAAAATAATTTTAGGCTTTTATTAAATTCAGGTGCTAAATTTCCGAAATCATAGAAAAAGCTTCCTTTTTCCGGCACCGAAAGTTTTTTATCTCCAATTTTTTAAGAGAGTCTAACGGCGCCAAGAATTTTGAGAGGTCAAGTTTTTTTTCTGCCAATTTTTTTTCTCCATACAACAAGTGTGGCGAAAGTATGGACACGATAAAGGGAAGATAAAAATTTTTAATTGCATTACTTGCTATCTTTACCTACTGTAATTTCGTTTTTATAATTTTTTTTTTAACTTCCTCAAAGTAGCACCTTGTCTTTGCAAAGGGGTCTTCTAGACCCCGTAAAAAAAAGATTTTTGCCGATATGAGGTTGTTTGTGGTACTGGCAGCACTGCGGTCACCAAATTTCCCGGTTATTTAGACCAAAAACTACCTACATTAAGGAGGTTTACTATACATTTACTCACACAAATACCCCTTTTTACTGAATACGTTTTCTTTAGTTTATGGCTAGAGAATCACCCTTTTTACTGGAGTTCCTTTAGCTTTGAAGAAACACAATTTTTCCGGGTTCTAGTAGGGCTAAAATGAGGGAATGCCCGCAACAAATCCTTCCCTCCTACTTTGAGGAAGTTGCCGTCGTGACGGTGCAGCAACAGACTTCCTCGATTTTGAAGAATTCTATTAATTAATTATTTTGATCCTAGTGAGAGTGGAGGTGCACCACGAAGAGACGCAGGAAGATCTGATATCGAATTCGGAAACGGACTTAAATTCTGAGCCTGAGAAAAACGGAGTTGAACTGACAGTCGGGGCTTTGCCGCCTTCACCGCCGCCTCTAATAACGACCCAACTTCCACCGCTTCCTCCACAAATCGAAAACGACGATGAAGGCCGAGGGAGTACAATTCTGGAAGAGCACGATTACGAAGACATCTACAGCGTCAAAGGTCGGGATTCCGGGTCGCATTCGCGCTCTCCGTCCATGTCCTCCGGCCAATCAGACACACCCGTTGTCATCACAACAGCCAACGATTCATCAGGTACGAAAAAACATTCATCCAAAATTTTCATTCAAACATTTTTCAGAATCAGGAGTTTCAAGCCCATCTCCTTCAGAATTAGGTAATAAATCCGAATGCGACGAGCCGGAAAAGCCTTTAGGGAAAGAAAAACTGGAGCACCGCCACTCTCTTCCACATCAAACTTCTCAAAATAGCAGGTAAACTTTTATTGCGACAGAAGCTTCACGTTATCTTTTCAAACGCAAACATCATAAAAACATAAACATTTTTTTAGGTCTTTAAAAAGAGTAGTTTCCGTCCCGGTAAATATTTCGCCTCCTCCACCACCCCCGCCGCCGCCGAGCGAAGACAGCTCACTAACGATAATTCCGACACCTCAAGCTCCGCCAACGCCGCAGGAAACTCCACAAACCCCTTCGTCAAATCAAAATAATACAAGTAAGTTTCATTTTTTTAACTTTCTCAAAGAGAACTTCCCCTCCATGTCTCCGGAAAAGGGGCCGTGTAGGTTGTCTTTGGTGCCGGCCGTCCGTCCATCGCTAGTCTTCTGACTCAGACTTTTACCAAATTTTACAGAATCTTCCTTAGTTTTATCGTTTATGTGAGTGCTTTTTTCGAAATGGCAGAGATCTGTCTGATTTGCTTAACTCCTGTACTACTGCGCAGAACTCCACCAAATCTTCTTATAATCAACTTTTTTTTTCTAAAGTATGGAGACATTAACGGCTGCACAGTCCCATTTCGCTCAAATATAGACAAGTTACTTAAAAATTTAGCGTCCAATATTGGCCCCATGTTAAGTAAATGGGGCTTCCAAAAATTGCACCTCCAATCCGGGAAATCTTTCCCATGATCGGGCGCCAAAAATTTACATAATTGGTGTCAGCATCAATGCCCTCACTAATTGATCCTCGGACATTATGCTCTCCAAGCCAAGGATGGTAAACTTGCTGATATGTCAAAGTAAAACATATTAAATTTGACATTCGATATAAACGCGGGGTGCATTCAAAACCAGCTGATCTTAAACTAGAAATTTTGTATAAATCGATATTTTTTTTAGTACAAAATTATTTCTGTTAAAAATTTTATTTTTATTTAAAAATATTTGTGTGAAAATCGCCATCTTTGTTGGATTAAAGTTCTAAATAAGAAAAATTTCTTCAACGTTCAACGACAAGTCTGCACTCTAGAGGGGAACAAAAAAACCAATATGGCCGGTAAGGCTTCTATGTAGATTTTTTAAGTACTAATGAATTCCGATAGTGAAGAAAATTATCTCAAACTGTAGTTTATGTAATACCCTCCATGTTAGAAGGCTGTCCTTAGCCTATTTCGCCGCGTTCTAACACCGGCTTCTCATTTTTCCTAGGTTTTCAGCAGAGCAAAAATACTGATCAATTTCTCATTGGAATCAATGTATCACCTGTTGGCTAAATCGTGAACTACGCGTTTTCCCCATTCAATACGGAGCCGTTTTGGCGGGCTCTGGGCTATGACTGAGTGATATTTTTGAATTCTTTCCCGTGACTGAAATTGGTTTTTCAGAAAATTAGTTTACTTTCATATTATATTAGCCTAAAAAAGTAGTTTAATATTCTAATTAGTCTAATTCGCTTATTATAGACGAATTAAATAGAGCGCTTGAAAGCGCTCTCAGTCATTCAAAAAATCGTTAAAAAAATCTGAGGTAAAAATGGGGTTATCTTTATTGGACTCTATTGTATCACGGAGAATCGGTAAAATAACTTTCGTGAACGACTGGAGCGAGAGAATGCCTTTAGAAAAGTACAGGAGAAGAGCGAGTTTTAGCGCGGTCAGTCACTGGCGAAGGGTAGAGCTTAAAAGCGCTCTCAGTCATTGGGTAAGGTTCGAAGAGCGCCTTTACTCGCTCTCCGTATTGAATGGGTTTCTGTAAACTACCAACGAATTCGATTCTCCACAAAATTTACTATCAGAAACAATGCCAAACTCAAAATTGATAATAAACTGAGATAGTCGGTGTTAGAACTAACGCGACGATTTCTTTCATCCGATTTCCACCAAATTTTCACACAAACTGTAGATTTTTTAACTTCATCAAAAAGACGTTACTGTGATACCCGCCATGTCTGGCAATCACAATTGATAGTGGCCGATCAGTAGGGACAAAACTTTATTAAATTGCACCAACCTGCTTTTTGGAAGTGGGGTCAGCAGCTTGTTTTCGGCGCCAGTAGTCGACCAGCACTTATTCATAATTGCCAACTGGATCACTCTTATCTAAAATAGAGCAGCGGTTATTAAATTTAAACCTTATTTCCTCTCTCACAATAGTAAAATCTGCCACGGTTTCCATGGGTTCAGTATTACACGAATACGCGATGCCTCATTACCTGTGATTAAAAAAAAAAATTGTTTTTCGGACTATTTTAGTGCTACAATGGATTTTAAACTTCATCAAAATGATAAAAAATACGAAGTCGAAATTCACATAAAAATAAAAAGTCGTAAGTTTTCGATTTTCAGTGAGTTTTTAAATAACCTAGAGTATTAAAAAAATTTTGGGCTGCAGAAAATGGTGATAGACGTCTAAAAGGGGATAAAATTAAAAAAATAGGTTTTTGGCGACCCAACTCCACCTTCTTTGCGGACCTTCCTTATGCGGTTTTGGCGGAGATCTTAGAAAATTCTTAGTAGGAAGAAATTTGGGATTTTCACGCCCGTTCAGTGCTGTCTGGCTGGGCGAAGACTTGAATTTTTTTAGCAGGCCTCCGTTGGTATCCTAAAGGGAGGCCAACTTATAGTTTTACTTATTTCATAAAAATCATAAACCAGAAAGCGTTAACCTTTCAGAAACCGTAATGCAATCAATATTTTACCGGTCCAATTAAAATTCATTATAAAATATTAACGATTTTAATTGTCTTAAGTGCAACGTGGCCGCGTTGTTCGTCCGATCGTTCCTCCGTTACGCTTTCCCGCCTTTATCAAAACTTTCATACGTCAAAGAAGCCTTGAATTTGGCCTCAGACCAAAATTTGGTTTTATTTTTTATAATATGCGTGCAATTTAATATTTCGGGCGGCTTAAGTTCTGAAGATGGTTCCGGAATATTTACGTTTTGAGATTAGACCAAGAATTTGATTGGAGCCTTGAAAAACCTGAGGGTTACGGACAAACTGAGTCATTTTTGGTAATATGTGAAAGTGATTTTATTTTAAGAACGAATGAAAAAATTCTTGGAGGGGGACCGAGCTGCTAAAAAGGGATTTTTAGGGGTCATTTTGACCTTTTCTGCTCAGTGTGGCCATTTTAGCTAATTTTTCTAATTTTTTTTAGACGATGTCGTCACTACAGGTGGCCAAATTGGACATTTAGTCAATAAACAAATGGTACTTCCGTTCATCCCTCCGAAATTCGGCGAAGGGCATGACCCGGAGGCGTTGATCAAACCCTCGGAGTATCTGAAGAGTCTTCAGGGTGGACATGAGAAAGGAGGACAGACGGGAAACCAAGGGTGTCCTCCCGGGAAAGACGGCGTCCCTTCGGCCCCTCCTGCGCCCTCGGTTGGGCCCCCACCACCGCCTCCACCACCTCCCCCGCATCAGCAGCCCCTCTCCACAATCAGCATTCAGGACATTACGAGCGTGCAGCTGAAACGGACAAAGAACCCCGCTGTTAAGACTATGTCTTGTCCTCATCCTTCGCTACCAGGTTTGTTCTTTTAACTCAACTTAACCCCTAAATTTTAAATAAAAATATTGCTATTATACATCATTTTCTAGGTTCATTTTTCTCCCCAAATTATTATATATTTGAGTTGCTAATTTTTTTAAATTTTTCAAAAAGAAGTGATTGTATTACCCTCCATGTACGGTTTTTTGGCAGATTGGCAGCATAGAAAAATGAATGATCTTCCAGAAAATTAGTGACCTTTACCGATCATGCGTTTTAGGTCTGTCCGTCAAAAAATTTTGTTTGATGCGCTACAGCCGAACTATGACCCAATCTTCACCAAATTTTCACCAAAACACCTAATATTTTAAAAATAAAAAATTCTTTATCAGTAGGGAGAAATTTGGGCTGTTCACCCTTGTTCCCTTGTCGGTTTATCTGGGACAAAATTAATTTTTTCTTCCTCGATATTTAAAAATGAATTAAAAACCGTCCCAAAAAATGTAAAAACTTTTAATACCCACTAAAGAGCGTAAAATAAATAAAAAGATCAATAAAATTTTTACAATTCCTCTATCAAAAGGTCTCGATTTCCTGGAAAACTGATAAAATTATTTCCCAACCCTTTGCAACTACCGATAAAGGCTTTATCGTTTTTTCCGATATCGAAATTCACAAAAGCTCTTTCTAAAAATTTAGCCAAACAAAACATCTCATTATCCACAATTCTTAATAATGAAAAAAAATTGATAAGCTTTTTTTTAAACATTTCAGAAATTCTAGAATAATTTTCGGTGTTTTCAGGTAGGTATTTGAGTGATGAGTGTTATATTTTATAATTAACCAATCAAAATAATTGCTGTAAAATTAAGAAACCTTGGAGTTTGATTAATTTTCTTTTTTTTTCCCGTAAAATAAAAATGTTGAAGGAATTAGAAAGAGCTTGATGCTCTGTTTGCACCTGACTTTCACAAAAATAAACTTTAATCATGCCGCATACGTGTTTCAACGCTGACCGCTCCAATTACAGCTTTAATTGCGTCTAATTTGCTATTTTAATATATTATTAATAATAATTTTTTTAACACTTCTTTTAAAAAGTAATTTTTTTATCAAAATTTTAAAAATTTTTGTTTTTTAGTGGAGTCCCCTTTTCAGCACGCGAAAGAGGACTTGATCGCTGAACTGAAACTTTCGAGGGATATCTCCGGAATAAAGAAGCTCAAAGTTGAACGGGTGAAAATGGAAGAAAAGCAAGGGAAAGAAATTGCTTCGACCATTTCGAAAAAATTTACAGTCGACTCTTTCGTTGAGAAGGTAGGTGTAAGTAAACTCCCGTGTGATGTAATTTTTTATTACGCCCATCGTAAAGTGTGATTAGGCGATATTGGGATCAAAATTTTCGACTTTCTGAAAAGGAAGTTATTGTAACCATATTCTGGTTTTTGAAAAGGGCCTTGTTGACCCCATAAGTGATCTTTAACGATGAGGTTTTCTGGAGCCAACCTAATTCTATGGCGTTTTCCTTAGTTTTTGGGCAAAAACATCCCTTTTAACGTATTAGGTGTACAAAATGAAACTCAGCCACAGGGTAAATTTGAATTTTGTAGATTTTAGCCGAGTTTCATGTATGTACACCTAGTAGTTCATTTTTTCAAAATTTTAAACATTTTAGGCGTTAAAGTCCATCAAAAGTTGACCTTCTCTGTGTAAGAAGGTTATTGAAGGATAACCATTAAGAAGGTTAATTTTTAAAGGCTTGTACATCGTAAACCGTTACAGATATTGAAAAAATGCACTAAATAAAATCTGTTGGAAATTCAATTCTCTTTAATTTTTATTCTATTCATTTTTTCTCTAGGACGCACTGTTTTCAAGATAAATTTATTTTAAAAAAAAATTATTTCCGAAAATGGTGCATCCTAGAAAAAAATAATTAAGTGCAAATTTATAGAGAATTAAATTTCCTACAAGTTTTATTTATTAGGTGTACAAAATGAAACTCAGCCACAGGGTAAATTTGAATTTTGTAGATTTTAGCCGAGTTTCATTTTGTACACCTGGAGTTTTAATTTTTGGGGCCTTAAAACACTACACCCTTTTTATCAAATCCTATAATTTTTTGTGAATTTTAGGTGCCTGACAAGGATTCAGCCGGAAACCGATTCCGGCTTGGAAGAGGCAGATGCTTGCTAAAAAGGCTGCTGAAAAAGCGAGAAAAGAAATGGAAGAGGAGCTCGCGAAAGAAGCCGAATTGAAAAGACTGCAGGCGATTCCAGCCTGGAAGAGGCACCTTCTTCAAAAGAAGTAATTTAAAAAAAAATTTTAAAGGCTACTTTTAAACAATTTTTTCAGAGGTCCTCAGAGCAACCCCTCAAACGAAGAAGCCAAACCCGCCCAGTGCCAGAAAACAAAGAGAACAAACTTCCAGAAGAGAAACCCCAAGAAAAACCTCAGGAAAAGGAAACCAAAACAAACGAAGACGAAGTCACTCAAATCATCCCCTGGAGAGCCCAACTCCGAAAGACTAACAGCACTTTAAACCTTCTAGAATGACTTTTATCAATTTATAACAAAAACAATGCCAAGAAAACATTCAAAATTAGTAAAACTGTCATTTTTAGTCATAAAAATTTCATTCTTTTATGTAAATAACCACATTTTGAAATCAAACCGTTTTTAATGGCACTAATTTATTAAATGCACCGTAATTTCGTTGTATATATTTAAATATTATACATAAATCATTTTATTTGACAATAAACATTAGAGTATTATGTAATATTCTGTAATTTTTTATAATCTTTACTTTCTGTTCAATATAAGTACTTTCATTTAACTTTGCGTATATTGTAATTAGACTTATATGGTGGAGTGAGGTGCAATAAATCATATTTTTAAAATTAATTTTTGTCTCTTTTAACCGGTACTAGCTTTTCATGCTATCTCAATTTTTATCAATTTTGAGTTTGGCATTCTTTCTGATGGTAAATTTTGTGGTGAATCGAATTCAGTTGGTAATTTAACCAAGGGTTTCAGCTTCAGACTCAAATATTCCGAAAATGGTTAGATATTATGTTAAAACGAAAATATCCCGAAAACCGTGCGATATAAAGGGTAGATAACTTAGACCCTTTTGAAGGGCCTTTAACTAGCTTTCCAAAAAGTGGTTATTTTAGGAAATCGGTCCAGCCGTTCCTGAGATTACGCGTTTTTAATTTGACTTGGGGGGATATTCATTCTTTCAGCTACAGACTCAAATATCCCGAAAATGGTTAGATATACAGGGTAGACAACTTAGACCTTTTTAAAGGGCCATTAAATTAGCTTTCCAAAAAGCGGTAATATAAGGGATTTGGTCCAGCCGTTCCTGAGATTACGCGTTTTTAGTTTGACGTGGGGGAATATTCATTCTTACAGCTTCAGACTAAAATATCCCGAAAATGGTTAGAGATATACAGGGTAGACAACTTATACCTTTTTGAAGGGCCTTTAAACTAGCTTTCCAAAAAGTGGCAATTTAAGGAAATCGGTCCAGCCGTTCCTGAGATCTCGCGTTTTTAGAACTCCTAGCGGAACGCTACCTTCAACACATTAAAGAAGATGTTTGCCGCAAATTGTACCCATTTTCAAACAGGTAAATCATCGATATATCCCATATAGGGTAGTTCACGATTTAGCCAACAGGTGATACATTGATTCCAAAGAAAAATTAATCAGTATTTTTGCTTTCCTGAAAACCTAGGAAAAATGTTCCTCCTCTACAAATTCAGTCATAAATCATTGAGAAGTTAGACATTTCCAAATGCCTTTCTTAGAAAAATAATAAGGTGCTAAATAAAACATGTTAAGAAGACTTCGAAGAAAAAAAAAAAAATAAATAATCCAAGTCAATAGGAAAGGGGTTTCCTACACGTAACTTTTCAGCAAGCTGACCCTTTTTAACGGTGAAAATGAGAGGCTTATAGTTATAATTATAAGGCTAATGAATTTACCAAAATTTTTGAGACAAGAGAAAAAAAAATAGCGTTGATAAACATAGAAAAAGTTGGGAGGGGGCATCTTGTTCAAAATAAACTTGATAGGTAATTTTTTTTCCCTCCAAAACAATCACTGATAGACAAGAAAAAACTGGTTTGAAGAGCTTCCAACGAAAACTTCCTTAAAGAGAAGTATCTATATAGGAGGGGAAGTATTACGGAGGGGACGTAAAACGTAGTGGGAAGTATATGGGAGGGGAAGTATAACGGAGTGGGAAGTATATGGGAGGGGGAAGTATAACGGAGGGGGAAGTATAACGGAGGGGAAAGTATAACGGAGTAGGAAGTATAACAGAGGGGGAAGTATAATGGAGGGGGAAGTATAAAGGAAGGGGATTTAGTAGGGAGGGAAAGTATAAAGGACAATTTTGCAAGTTTGTTTTTGCGAAAAATTTTCCGGTTTTTTTTTTTTTTTTTTTTTTTTTTTTTTTTTTTTTTTTTTTGAAAAATTTTCTAAGTTCTTTTTTTCGAAAAATTTTCCGGGTTTTCCTTTTTTTTTTCGAAAAATTTTCTAAGTTTTTTTGTCAAAAAAAAATTTTTTTTTCGAAAAATTTTCCGGGTTTTTCTTTCTTTTTCTTTCTTCTTTTTTTCGAAAAATTTTCTAAGTCTCAAGGTAGAAATAATGGGCTCTTTGGCCTAGGGATGTGCCTCTCGTAAAGGGTAGAAATACGAAATTTCTCCCTACTAATAAAAATAGTAATTAAAAAGTGGCAATTTTTTTGCACCAAAAATTCTTAAAAATGTAAGGAGTAATTGGTGAAAATTTGGTGAAAATCGGATTAACGGTTCGGCCGCAGCGAATTTTTTAAAATTTCAAACAGACATATCTCCGCCATTTTTTCGAAATTCAAAAATCGCTCTCGTCATATTCTTCTTCACCGGCTAAAGAAATTTGTGTAAAGATTTGGTGAAAATCGGATGAAAACTGTGGCCGTAAAGTGTTCCGGAAAAAAATGCTACGGACGGCCGGACGGCCGGCCGGCACCACAGACAAAGTTGAGATCGGTAAAGATCAATATTCGATTTGACCCTCCGGGGTCTGGAAGACCCTTCCCCAAAAACCCGACGTCGAGGGTATCGCAATAACTTCTTTAAGGAAGTTAAAAATAGGGTTGATAAACATAGAAAAAGTTGGGAGGGGGCATCTTGTTCAAAATAAACTTGATAGGTAATTTTTTTTCCCTCCAAAACAATCACTGATAGACTAGCAAAATGTGTTGGTAGAAAAGGTAGTTATGTCCATATAAGAAAATAAGATTTTGAATTAAATTTACTTTTTGAAAGGCGGATGAGCGAAATTCTGTATTCCGAACCGAAGTAAACTAGGGTTTGGGGAGGGGATGATTCAGGGGGAACCTTCTGAAGAAAACAGTGCCTTCTTGTTCTCAGCTAAGATTTGCTCCAGAAAATTAAAATTCAATTTTAAGTCTAAATATTAAAAAATAAAAATCCTCTTATCATTTTAACTTTATTTTAAGAAATCACAGTTTTGTTTTTTACAATAAAATTTTATCGCTGGAAAAAGAAGGCGGGAAGATGACAAAACGCTTGCACGATCATTTCACTTGCACGAACAAGTCAGTGCGGCTGGTGTTTTCTTTTCTTGGAAATCTACTTAGTTTTCTTTTTTAAAGGTGAGTTTTTTAAAATAATTATTAGTAATAATTGCTCAAATTAGTTAAATAGTCACAGGAAAAAATGAATTTTATTGATTTTATAGAAAATGCTTATTCAGATCTAAATGATGACCCATCTAGACTCTCCCTCCATTGTCCTCTTTTTCCATAATATGATCGTAATCTTTTCTGAGAATTAATAGCTCTGTTCCAACCGCAGTTTAATCTCTCGGAGCATGCGCAGATGGATTTGGACTTCAAATCTGAAGTCATCTGATGTCTTTGACGTGCAGATCCTTCTGCGCATGCTCCAGGAGTTTCAAATCAGTTTCAAACTGCGGTTGGAACGAAACAAATATTTCGGTAGTGAGAATGCTGAGGTAGTTATTTTTATGATTAAAAATTTTCAGTTTAACTAAAGATTATTTGTGACATCCGCCGCCACATTCAATTTTTAGGCCAGTTTCTTTAGGCGTCGTCATCTTATTTTTACCAAATTTTTAAAGAATCTTCTGTCGTAGATAGCTAGAATATGCTTTTTTTGAAAATTTGTGGATGACCGCCTTAAGATTTGAAGACCCCCTGCTTGGCGGACCCCGCTCTCATTAGGGAAAATTTAATTCTGGGGTACATTAATAGAGCATTTGAAAAAATATTATGGTTGGATTCTAAGTTTTGGGGGGGATGGGGGGGGGGAATCTGGCTCATCATATGAAACGGAAGTAATCATAAAGTGTGGTCAGTATTTCGAACGGTAGTGCGTTTTAAAATGTATTATTAGCGGGAGGACGATAATTCGAGACCAACGGAACGGTTTTGATGGGATCCCCCTCCCGCAAGGAGACCTCCCGCCCTCGGCTCCTCAGCTGACTCGCGCCTCGCGTTTTCCCACCAAAAAGACGCTGAAGAAGCCTTCCCTCTTTTTTTAGTCCATGTGCGTCTTTCATAGTGTCAACAAGCGGTGGAAGTGTTTTGAGTGATTTTTTTTCCGAGTATGGATGAGGTGACGCGAACCGGCTCGACACGGCGGGCTCGTCTCGGCCGTCGCCTTTCCCGCAGGCTATCGCTCGTCGCTAAAGTTCCAAATTTGATAGGGACCAGGATCAGGCAGGAGTTTGGATCGAGAGATTCTCTAGCCACGCAGAACAAGTCCCATCATGTCACAGTCATAGCACCTGATAAAAGTCAAAGAATCGTAAGTGCCTCACGAAAAATCAAAGGTTGCCCGAAAAGTTAAAAATTTTGAAGGAAGCATATTGGTGCATCGACAACCCACTCTCCCACACCCATCCAGCTTATCAAAGTTCCCTGATAGCATGGACATCTGGAGTATCGTTTTTATTGTCGGAAACATCAAAATTTAGCTCGCTGCACCACAGACAACCTCATGAATAACTTTTTCGGGGGGAAGACCCCCTTCCAAAAACCGTACATTTAGGGTAATTCATTAACTTCTCTTTGAGAAAAACAAAAATTAGGAAGTAACTTCAAAATCACCTCATTTTTCAATTTAAATTTAAATTCCAAAACCATTTGAAATTCAAATATTTTTGAAAATGCCACAAATCGATTGATTCATCAAGGTAAAATTCTAAATTTTTATGACCAAAACTATTGCACCCACCATATATTCCTTTGCCATCCCCACAACATAAACACTAAATTGGTGTGCAAACACCAATAAATTTAAGTGTGCTAGATGTTGATGTACCTATTCCCTTTGAGAAATTTAAGAGTTTACCAAAAAAAAAAGACTAAACACACAAATCTCTATTTTTATGACCAAAACTATTGCACCCAGCTGCTCAAATCTATTCCTTTGCTATCCTCAAAACGTAAACACCAAATTGGGTGTGCAAACACCTATAAATTTAGGTGTTCTAGATAATGATGTATTCTCTTTGAGAAATTTAATAGTTTACCTCTAGATAGACAAATCTCCGTCATTTTTGCAAAAAAAAAGACTGTTTCAATTTAGCAAAAAAAGTTCAAATTTGGTTGAAAATTGGACAAAAATTGTGGCCGATAAGCGTTCCTTAAAAATGACGGACGGCCGGCACAACAGACAACCTTATGATCGGTAAAGATCAGTTTTCCTTTCCACCCAAGACCGTTATATGGAGGGTATCACAATAAATTCTCTTTGAGGAAGTTTTAGTCGTAGCTAAATTATTTAGGCAGAAATTATTGGTGAGTCAGGAGAATAATTTTAAACTAAAATTGTTTATTTTTCCTCCACGTCCTACAAAATTGACCAAAAATTGTTCTGTTATGGCTGTGGCTAATCCGATGGAAATTCTTAACAATGGCCTGATCAATATGCAGAGAGAAAACTCGATTTTATAAAGGGCAAGAGGGATCATAAAAGCGGACGGAAGTGTAGGGAGAAAATTAGCGTGAGTCAAAGAGTCTCTTGAAGGAATAGGGGTCAGTTGAATCATCCTTCTCCTTCTCCAGTTGTTTTTCTCCCATCAAATCATTCGCTTTATTTCCAAGAATGGATACCAGGAGACTTCCTGTATCTTTAAACTCTCACCTGGAGATCATTGCACCATTTTTGAAGCCTAAAAAAAATGCTCGTACTATTCGTACGTCGAAACTTTTGGCCGACTTTTAATAATAAGGAAATGTGCAGGATCTATCATTCGAAAGGCTTCAATCATAAGTCAATTAAGTCCGACGTGGACTCTGTGACCCGTTTCTATCTCTAATTAAAATACACTTTACTCATTTTCGTTAGTTTTTGTCTTTTATAGACGGAAGGAGAAGTTAAAACCAGTTCGGGAGAAAATCAAAGATTTTGTAATTTTTTTTGGAAGACCAGTTTTTAAATGGGGAAATTTTACTCTCACTTTTATCTTTTTTCCTTATTTCATGAGATGATTTTGTTGCATTTTAACTTCATAAATATGGAATGTTTTCACGGTCCTCAATTCATTGGAAAACATTAAACTTCACAGTATACGATTCTTGATTTCGGGATTCCCAAATTTTTAGCTAGCGGACCGGTCAACTTTTTTTGATTTTTCAATCGAAAATTTTGCTTAAAAACCCATCTTTAGGCTTAACTTTTACTGGGATTTGGGTGGATAGCTAGTAAAAAGGCTGAGGAAGTCTAAAAATGCGGGTTTATCCGTCAAAAATCCGAGAAAAACTACCAAAAATCCTTTAAGAATGGGGTAAAAATGAATTTTCATTGCCAAAAAACCGAAGAAAAGCACCGATTATCCTGTTGAAATGGGTTTCTTTACAAAAAAGCCAAGAAAAACTCCTAAAAATCCTTTAAAATGGGGTTTCATTGTTAAAAAATACGAGGAAAACGATCAAAAATCCTAAAAAAATTGAAAACCGAGATTCTAATACTGAAATCTTACGCCCAACTTTAAAGGCCCTTGAAGATTAAAAAAAACTAGAACTGTCTAAAAACTTTAAATGTTCAAAAATTGTTCTCTCGACGAGATAAATGAGAGGAGATAAAGATAGAAATAGAATATTTCGAAAGCTTTTAGATAGAACGAAAAAAATCTGTTTGTTTCAGTAGAAGAAAGTAACAAATTTAGCCTAAAATATTACAAATGTTTTGATTTAAAAACTGTCTATCGTGGGTATTACAGGTTGAGACGTCTTCTCCCAAGATGATTATCCTTTTTTAGGAAGTTAATTGTAGGCATAAAGCCGGTTTTTGCCAAAATGTTTGATCAAAAATCGCAGTCATTCCCACGAGTGAAAGCTTTCAAAATGAATTATTGCGTTGTAGTTTTGGGCGTTTTGATTGAATCGTTTGAATTTTTTGATAAAAAGCGAAAAGTCCCTTTTTTTGTGCGGTTGAAATAATGATTCGTTAAGACGTAAGGTCAAATATTGGCGATTTCTATTCGTAAAAACTTTTTCTTTCGTCGAAGGTTGAAGACCACGCCTCGGGGCCCCTTCTTCGAATTTCGGGAGCAGACTAGTTCCTCGAGAAGCTAATTACACTTTGCTAAACACCCAGGCCCAGATACGCTAACTAGGGCGACGAGGGAGAGAGTGGTCGAGGATCTTTAAAAAAAAATCGCCGAGTGAAATTTCAAAGAAAAAAAATCTATTTTTAATTTTTGATTTCCGCATTGATCCCTCATTGAAATGTGGCGTTGAAAAATAAGAGGATGCGTGAAATAAGTGCTAAAAGAATAAAAAATATTCAGGAAAGCTTTACGCAGGGAAGAACATGACTTTCTCCATTTTTTGCTTCCTATCGTCAATTTTTATTTTCTTAAAAAGATATTTCTCAAATGTCGGGTCAGGGACCATCCTTTTTATTTTTAGTTACTTAACGATTAGCAAATTAGCAGCTTTGGACTTGGAATTCTCCCATTGAGGCTCCATTTAAGGAGAAGGGTCCTCCCCTACAAAAGCCTCATATTTTAATTGAAACGCCCAAAAATACGCTTTATCAATTCAACTTAATCAATCCGTCAACAATGTTCAGATTACCGACTTTTATCGTATTTTAAATAAAATTGAGGTTGAAAATTTTTTTTTTCTTTTTTTAACATTCTTGTTATGACATAGCTGAGTCATTTGAAAAAAGTTTTGAAGAAAAAAAGGCGCCTTAACAGAAAAAAATTGAGGAAAAAAAACGCTAACGATTTGTTCTGACAGTTGTGAATGACCTTCCGATAAGCGGACATGGGAACTTGTAAATTTGACAATCATGAGAAAATATAAGAAAAATCGGAATGATTTTTGTAAATAAAAACTACGTCTTCTGGCAAAAAATAACGGAACTAAAGAGCTCTGAGAGTTGACTACTTTCTGAAATACCTATTCTCAAAATATTGGGTCTCAAACCTGAGGTTTTTTGACAGAAGAATTGTGATACCCTCTACATGACGGTCTTTGGAAAAGGGTACTTCCAAGACTGATAAGTTATCTTTTCAGATCATGAGGTAGTCTATAGTGCCGACCGTCCGTCTCCGGATCACTTCATGGCTGCCTTTTTATCCAGTTTTCACCGAATTGGCAACATTTTTTTTCCTTTTTATCTTGAAATTTTTTTTCAAAACTCGAAAAAATGGCGGAGATCTCTCAAATTAAAATTTTCTTTTGCCCTACTTCAGGTCCGATCTTTTTACCGGTTACTCCTTATTTTAGCTTTTTTCCAACAGCAGTTTAAAACTCCTGGAGCATGCGCAGAAGGATTTCGACGTAAAATTAGACGTCGAATCGTTTGTCCGCCAAAACTGAAGTCGTCAGACGTCCAAATCCTTCAACGCATGCTCCAGGAGTTTCAAACTGCGGTTGGAACATAGCTATTAATTATGTAAAATTAATTTTAAAATAAGAAATGAATCGACAGTAGCGAAAGGGCTGCTCTTGCTCGCCCGTTCCCTTTAGCCTGGCTGGGCGATGACTTTCATTTTATCTCCCTTGATTCAGCATTCGTTTTTCAGGTTGAAAAATGGTTAAATTTCCCTACTTTGAGGAAGTTCTCGCTGTGGCAGCTTCATGCCAATACTAACCCTTTATTTTTACCCTTTTAAGCTGAATTTTAGTTCTAAAACCATAGATTTGTACGAATGAAGATTATATAGAATTAGGTTCTGATTACGTTTTAAGATTTCCGTGTAAGTTCGAAAAAATAGGCCGGTTGGCCCAAAAACCTCTGATCTTTTCAACTTGAAATATGTAATAGGTACATATGGGTAATTATCTAACTCGGTTTTTTCGGATGTCCGCGTCCTTTAAACGCGTAATCCAGATTACCCATTCAATTAATCTCTTACGATAACTAATTGTGGCATCCTAAATGTTTATTAAGCATGAATCTTTAGGTTAATGGCGAGAAACTTTGTCGTTTTCTGCAGGATTCCACCTGGTTATATCAGGCTTCTCGTAACATTTTCCCTTTTGAAAAAGGAAATCTTCGAGAAAAATGATTTTGGAGCTTATAGGTGCATTTAAAATCGATTAGATATTAACAGTTTTTTACTTTCTCAGTTATTGTATTACCCTCCATGGCTGGTTTTTGAGGAAACGATTTATTCAGTACTTTTATATACGTAGTAATTTTGTTTGAGCTTTAGTACTTTTGACAAAATAGAATAATCATTTCACGCCCTAATTCTGTCTATGTTTTCATTTTTTGGAGTTCCTCTTTTTTTAAAAGAAAATTTTACCACCAAAAAAAAATACCAGAGTTTAATTATTACACACCTTAATAAAACAATAAGGTTGCATAATTTATTACGTGAAAGCTTACTTCTTTGTTCATAATGTAAAATCGCACTATTTGGCGGAAATGTAGGTTTTTTGAGCCCTTGTGGTCTTTGACGGGGGGCGGCTAAAAAAGGCTAATTTTAAGTCCATTGCCCCATCTTTATTCCGCGGAATTGACGTTCGGACGAAATAAACGAGACGCACCCATCCTGTTTCCATTCTCCTTTTGTCTTCATTGTTTCCTCCCTTAGAACTTGGCTTCCAGGAGGACTCCCATTCACAAAAAAAAAAAAATACTTTTCTTTTAATATTCATAGAAACACATAAAAAGACTAAAAACAGTTTTTTCTCTAAAAAACTACATGATTTTTAGGATTTTTCATCCGTTTTTTGACAAAGAAACCCCTTTTTTAAAGGATTTTTGGTAATTTCTGCGGTTTTTTTGATATAGAAACCCAATTTTCAAAGGATTTTTGGTATTTTTTTGCCGTTTTTTTTGACAAAGAAACCCCATTTTTAAAGGATTTTTGGTAGTTTTTGACAAAGAAACCCCATTTTCAAAGGATTTTTGGTAGTTTTTTTGACAAAGAAACCCCATTTTCAAAGGATTTTGGTAGTTTTTTGACAAAGAAACCCCATTTTTAAAGGATTTTTGGTAATTTTTGCCATTTTTTGACAAAGAAACCCCATTTTAACAGGATTTTTGGTAGTTTTTGGACAAAGAAACCCCATTTTGAAGGATTGTTGGTAATTTTTGCCGTTTTTTGACAAAGAAACCCCATTTTCAAAGGATTTTTGGTAGTTTTTTGACAAAGAAACCCCATTTTTAAAGGATTGTTGGTAATTTTTGCCGTTTTTTGAGAAAGAAACCCCATTTTCAAAGGATTTTTGGTAGTTTTTGCCGTTTTTTGAGAAAGAAACCCCATTTTCAAAGGATTTTTGGTTTTTTTTTTGCCGTTTTTTGAGAAAGAAACCCCATTTTCAATGGATTTTTGGTAGTTTTAATTCTTGCAATGAATTTATTTATTAATTTACTGAATATATAAAGTTTTGAGGCATAAAAGTTGGAAATTTTCCTTTAAAATGCTTCTTTTGTTCATGCAGTTTCATAAGTAATTTATTGTTTGTTTCTCTTGTTCAAGAAAGCGAATAAATAATAACATGAAGCTGTTATGACACGTTTTATGCAGTGAAAAAAAAAAATGGAATAATTTG
Organism: Orius insidiosus; assembly: GCA_014119065.1. Lineage (NCBI taxonomy): Eukaryota > Metazoa > Arthropoda > Insecta > Hemiptera > Anthocoridae > Orius > Orius insidiosus. Next base: position 98,852 of record JACGAQ010000339.1, on the reverse strand, counting down.
ATTAATCTGAATAAAAATACGATTTTTCCAGTATTTAACGGCGTCCATAAAATGGCGGAAACCGTGAAAAAATAGTGTAGAAGAGAGGGAAAGTCATGTAAAACTTCACACGGTTGAAGAAAAATTTCTGAATGAAAATTCCAGGTCGTACGTACGACCCACGTACGGAAAAACATGAAAGTTTTGGAGAAATTTTTTTTCATAAAAAAATTGGAGTTTACTAAGGTAAAAAGAGAATTTTAAAATGATTTTCTCCCGATGACATAAATCGAATTTCGCATTATTGGCCTATCTCCAAAAAAAAAAAAAAAAAGTCTGTTGTCCATGAAGTATTAGTATTCTCCCAAGTCCAAAACGTGAAAGAACGTCAAGGTGGGTTTCGTGTCAATAAAAAAAGTTCATCTCACTTTTTACGGACTGGAAAGCCGAATTAATTAATTTTCGCTTTATTCGACTTGCGTTTTCGATTTCACGCTCGCGTTTTTGTGATTTTTCGTAAAAACATGAGGGGTCGTAAGTCGTTTTTCGCTCAGTAGACATAACGGTGGCTACGCTCGTTACTCCCCACATCAACGGCGACATTTTGTTTCTTTAAAAAAATCACGTTCTACATGAATGAGAGGTTTCGGAAAATCGGTTCCAAAAACGTAAAGAAAAGTAGCGAAAGTCGAAGGTTGCGATTTTAAACTTATGATTGCGCACCTTAATCTAGATTTGGAGGGATCTCAAAACGTTTAGAAAACGAATTGGCTACCTATCTGACCCCTTTTTCAAGGAAATCGTTTTTGCGTCAAACCACTCCCGTATTAGCACGGAAAACGGTTCATTTAAATTTTTACAGTTTCTCTTTCTTTTGAGGAAGAAATCTCAAACTTTGAGGAAGAAAGTGAAAACTTACTACCTTCCCTCATTGCAAAAAACACCCCGCCTCGCAAAAACCCTTCTACAGCAGCTAGAAAAAGTTATGATATAAACTTCCCCGCCCTGGAGAAAGAGGAAAGATGAAGCGCCCGTTTTCAAAGCTCCCCTTGGCGGCGTCGCGAAATGCTTTTTATCAGTGAGGTTTTTTGAAAATGAGCAGAATATTGAAGAAGGAAGCTCTGCGAAAAGCCTAGTATTAGGTGTACAAAATGAAACTCAGCCACAGGGTAAATTTGAATTTTGTAGATTTTAGCCGAGTTTCATGTATGTACACATAGTAGTTAATTTTTTCAAAATTTTAAACATTTTAGGCGTTAAAGTTCATCAAAAGTTGACCTTCTCCGTGTAAGAAGGTTATTGAAGTATAACCATTAAGAAGATTAATTTTTAAAGGCTTGTAAATCGTAAACCGTTACAGATATTGAAAAAATGCACTAAATAAAATCAGTTGGAAATTTGATTCTCTTTAATTTTTATTCTATTCATTTTTTCTCTAGGACGCACTGTTTTCAAGATAAATTTATTTAAAAAAAATTATTTTCCGAAAATGGTGCATCCTAGAAAGAAATAATTAAGTACAAATTTATAGAGAATTAAATTTCCTACAATTTTATTTATTGGGTGTACGAAATGAAACTCAGCCACAGGGTAAATTTGAATTTTGTAGATTTTAGCCGAGTTTCATTTTGGACACCTAATAGTTTTGGTCCAGTAAAATAGTAGAGAGAAGGAAAAATAAGGAAATCGTCCACCTGATGAGGCGTATTACGCCGAAACCGGTCGTGGAATATCCGTTTTTCATCCTGTCTTCCTTGTTAGCTTTTAATATTGCAAATTTTTAATTTTTCTTCATTGACACTTTTTTTCTACATCCCTTAACCTTTAAAATTATATAAACTTGACATTTTATGAAAATTTCATAATAATGATGTCTTTATTTTGATGTATTCAAAAAAGTTCGAACCAATTTTATGTTGATGCTCCGTGATTTATTCTCCTTCGAAATTCATAATCATATATAGTTAGAGAAAACCATTGTGATCCTTTTCTTACAATAAAATGAGGGCCTTCCCGTATGAAAAACGTAACATTTGAATTGTGTAATTTGTAAAAAGTGTTACTTTCGCATGTATCTTCATCCATATCGATTTACGCGTGTATAAATCCGAAAAGGTGAGAAACTGAACATTGTCGCTTTCGCATCCCGTGAAATTTCTTTTCTCTTTTAATAAACGGGGACATAACCGATGTGGGACGTCGGATAAATTCGTTTTTAATCTTCCAGGCGGGGAGTCTTCAAATAAAAAGCGTTGAAAATTTGATAAAATAACATTTATTGATTTAAATTATTATCAAAGACTAAAAAATTAAAGCTTCTCTTTAAAATTATTTAACTTACCACAAAAAGTAAAATTTTAGAAAATGTAGAATTTATTGTTTTAGAAGAACCCGTCTTATTTGATTTTCGTGGAATCCCAATCGACGGGAGATTTTTCTTGTCCGACAAAAAATTCTCCGAAGATAAAATTCACATGAATCGAACGGGCGCGGGCGACTTGTACTTAATGACCTCTACGGATAATCCGACGTTTTTACGTTCTCCTGGTCCCCAGGGTGACGGATTAGTGGGATTCCACTGTATTCATATTCAGAAAGCTAAAACTATCAATATTAACTAATATGAATACGCCAAACTCTGCAATCTAGATTGATTGAAAATTGCGATTTTTCGGCTTGAATGGTCAACTTGTATTTAGTGTCCTCTACGGATAATCCGACGTTTTTACGTTCTTCTGGTCCCCAGGGTGACGGATTAGTGGGATTCCACTGTATTCATATTCAGAAAGCTAAAACTATCAATATTAACTAATATGAATACGCCAAACTCTGCAATCTAGATTGATTGAAAATTGCGATTTTTCGGCTTGAATGGTCAACTTGTATTTAGTGTCCTCTACGGATAATCCGACGTTTTTACGTTCTTCTGGTCCCCAGGGTGACGGATTAGTGGGATTCCACTGTATTCATATTCAGAAAGCTAAAACTATCAATATTAACTAATATGAATACGCCAAACTCTGCAATCTAGATTGATTGAAAATTGCGATTTTTCGGCTTGAATGGTCAACTTGTATATTAGTGTCCTCTACGGATAATCCGACCTTTTTTTTACGTTCTCCTGGCCCCCTGGGTGACGGATTAGTGGGGTTCCACTGTATTCATATTCAGAAAGCTAAAACTATCAATATTAACTAATATGAATACGCCAAACTCTGCAATCTAGATTGATTGAAAATTGCGATTTTTCGGCTTGAATGGTCAACTTGTACTTAGTGTCCTCTACGGATAATCCGACCTTTTTTTTAGGTTCTCCTGGCCCCCTGGGTGACGGATTTGTGGGATTCCACTGTATTCATATTCAGAAAGTTAAAACTATCAATATTAACTAATATGAATACGCCAAACTCTGCAATCTAGATTGATTGAAAATTGCGATTTTTCGGCTTGAATGGTCAACTTGTATTTAGTGTCCTCTACGGATAATCCGACCTTTTTTTTACGTTCTCCTGGCCACCTGAGTGACGGATTAGTGGGGTTCCACTGTATTCATATTCAGAAAGCTAAAACTATCAATATTAACTAATATGAATACGCCAAACTCTGCAATCTAGATTGATTGAAAATTGCGATTTTTCGGCTTGAATGGTCAACTTGTATTTAGTATCCTCTACGGATAATCCGACCTTTTTTTTACGTTCTCCTGGCCCCCTGGGTGACGGATTAGTGGGGTTCCACTGTATTCATATTCAGAAAGCCAAAACTATCAATATTAACTAATACGAATACGCCAGACTCTGCAATCTAGATTGATTGAAAATTGCGATTTTTCGGCTTGAATGGTCAACTTGTATTTAGTGTCCTCTACGGATAATCCGATCTTTTTTTTTACGTTCTCCTGGCCCCCTGGGTGACGGACTAGTGGGGTTCCACTGTATTCGTATTCAGAAAGCTAAAACTATCAATATTAACTAATATGAATACGCCAAACTCTGCAATCTAGATTGATTGAAAATTGCGATTTTTCGGCTTGAATCGTCAATTTGTACTTAGTGTCCTCTACGGATAATCCGACGTTTTTACGTTCTCCTGGTCCCCAGGGTGACGGATTAGTGGGATTCCACTGTATTCATATTCAGAAAGCTAAAACTATCAATATTAACTAATATGAATACGCCAAACTCTGCAATCAAGATTGATTGAAAATTGCGATTTTTCGGCTTGAATGGTCAACTCGTATTTAGTGTCCTCTACGGATAATCCGACGTTTTTTTACGTTCTCCTGGTCCTCTGGGTGACGGATTAGTGGGGTTCCACTGTATTCATATTCAGAAAGCTAAAACTATCAATATTAACTAATATGAATACGCCAAACTCTGCAATCTAGATTGATTGAAATTGCGATTTTTCGGCTTGAATGGTCAACTTGTATTTAGTATCCTCTACGGATAATCCGACCTTTTTTTTACGTTCTCCTGGCCCCCTGGGTGAGAGATTAGTGGGGTTCCACTATATCATATTCAGAAAGCTAAAACTATCAATATTAACTAATATGAATACGCCAAACTCTGCAATCTAGATTGATTGAAAATTGCGATTTTTCGGCTTGAATGGTCCGGTCAACTCGTATTTAGTGTCCTCTACGGATAATCCGACGTTTTTACGTTCTCCTGGCCCCCGAGGTGACGGATTAGTGGGGTTCCACTGTATTCATATTCAGAAAGCTAAAACTATCAATATTAACTAATATGAATACGCCAAACTCTGCAATCTAGATTGATTGAAAACTGCGATTTTTCGGCTTGAATGGTCAACTTGTATTTAGTGTCCTCTACGGATAATCCGACCTTTTTTTTACGTTCTCCTGGCCCCCTGGGTGACGGATTAGTGGGGTTTCACTGTATTCATATTCAGAAAGCTAAAACTATCAATATTAACTAATATGAATACGCCAAACTCTACAATCTAGATTGATTGAAAATTGCGATTTTTCGGCTTGAATGGTCCTTATTGCATTATTGATATGCAATTTTAATTTTTTTCAGACTTGATTTCGAAATTTTCTTGACATATTGCGTGCGTACTAACGGATAGATATCTAGGACGTTTTGTAAGTTTCCATATGAAAACGCGTAGCGGGTGTGACGACCAGGGAAAGCTTTTGCCGGGGATCTTAAAAATAAAAAAGACAAAATGAAAAAAAAAAGTCGATTTTTCAAGTTGTTCTCCTTGTTTGGACATAATCGGAGCTGTTGACCCAAACGTTCGATTGTAGGCCGCGAGATTTCCAGAGATCACCATATCGGTCTTTTTAAATCGCTTCGACGATGATGGAGCTCTAAATGGATAAAAACGGAACGTGCTCCTCGTCAATGAGAGCGACAGTAGAAAATAGAAATCGAAGGTTTTATTTTTATAGAGCGGATATCCGAGAACTGTGATCGCAAAAAAAGACTTCATGCATTTTTCCGATCAATTTTTTTTTTCTAAGAAACTAATAATTTATGATGATATTGTGTATAAATGGCTAGATCTATCGAGTTATTTTTGGAGGTGTTGGAGGGAGAAGCTTTGAACGCCTTCTGTTGTAAAAATTTGGAGAAAAGACGGTCGGCCGGCACCACACACATCCTCATGCCTCATAATTTTTTTTTTGATCCCACTCCCATTATTTTATTTCTTGCTTCATATTTTAATCCTGCAGATTATTTCGCATCTGTTATTTTTTAATCTTGACTTTCGTAGATATGAAATCACCCTGAATGAATTTTAAAAGTCCTCAGCCCCTCCTTATTCTCAAGGCCGTTCTTTCTCCATATTTTTTAACTTATACGACTTTTATTATCCTTCCTTACAAATAAAAAAATAAATTAAAAATTTTAATTAAATAGATCTAAAGTTAAATTTTTCGGACAATAAGATAATAATTCAAGATTTGAGTGCTTAGAAGGCCCAAGGGTCCGTGGAAATCTAAAAAAAGAAATAAATGAAAAAGGAAGCACTCAAGGACCTGGGAGATTCGCTATTTAAGACTTTTGAGGAAATCAGATTGTAGAATGGGTGAAGAAAAAATTTATGTTTTCAACAATAAATTTTCAATGTGACAAAAGACAGTTGAGGAAGATAAAAAAAACGAAGGTCTTTATCACGTCCGATAAACCTCCGCACGTCCCTTTGTGTCCGCCAAAAATAGAATAAAAAATCTACTTTTTTCTAGGGCAAATCCTATAAACGGATATTTCTCATGGATTTTCAAGCCATAAAAAATAAGGTAAAGTGAGGTAAAATTGATACACTCCGGGTGGTAAAGAGGTTGTCATAAATTACCGTTCCTTTTTCTTTTTCTTCTTCTTCTTTTTCTTCTTCTTTTCCCCCTTAAATGTTAAAGCATTCAGCTTACCAGATGAGAAAATGTTAATTATGACGTCACCATTCCGATGATACTTAATGTTCTTCTTGTGTCAATATATCGAGATTCTGGAAAAAAATCCAGATTCCTCTAAAGTTACCTTTAAAAAGTACTAGTTTGAAGAGCTTCCAACGAAAACGTTAAAGAGACGTAAAAATATAGGAGGGGGGAAGTATAAAGAAGGGGAAGTATAATGGAGAGGAAGTATAAAGGAGGGAAGTATAGCGGAGAGGAAGTATAAAGGAGGGGAAGTATTAGGGAGGGGTTACACCGATATACTAACGGAGGGAGAAGTATAACCGGAGGGGTAATTTTCTATGATTTAATGTTTTATTTATTTATTTTTTCTACCAAAACTTCTCAAAGTTTTTTTTTGAAAAATTTTCAGTTTTCTTTTTTAAATATGCAGTTTTTTCCAAAAAATTTTCCAAGTTTTTTTTTTTTTTTTTTTTTTTTTTTTTGAAACTTTTTCCAAGTATTAAGGTAGAAATAATGGGATTTTTGCCCAAGGGAGGTCTCTCTCGTAGCGGGTGGAAGTGATGAAATTTCTGCCTACTAAAATGATAATTAATGTAAAAATGCTACGGCCGGCCGGACAAAGTTGAGATAAGACCCTTCCCCAAAAACCCGACGTGGAGGGTAATAACTTCTTTAAGGAAGTTAAAAATCTCTCATTTTTTAAGGCTAAAAAACGGGAAACTCCCGATGATTCTCAAAAAAAGGGATTTCCCTAATAAAAAAGGAGGGAACTTAAAATCCTAAAAAAAAGTTGGGTTTCACTCTCAAAGACCGTAGGAAAACTCTTCAAATCTCGTTAAAATAGGGTTTTTCTTTCAAAAAACGGAGAAAAAGGTGTTAATTTTATAAATTCTCCATTTTAAATCTTATTTTCTTCAATAAAATAGACGAATTGCAAAAACGTCCGTAAAATAAAACCGTTTTGTAATTCAGATAATGCATGTCAGAAGGGGGGAAAAAAACCCGTTAAACCCAATGGTATCGACGTAAATGCCTTATTTGAAACAAGTCGTCCGTGATGTTCTCATAATAAAAAAAAGTTCATTCTTGACACAATCTTAAAGAAAAATCGTTTTTGAAAAATCCTTTGTCCTTGAAAGTTTTTTTTTTGTCTCCAATCATTTCGCCACCTCCGCTTAATGATATGGAACTAATGAAAAGTCCCAGTTAATTAGGACTGTAAAAATTTGTATTCTCAGTGTTAAAAAAACTAACAATGCTTATTAAAGAGAAAGTGGTTTTTTTATTAAAAAAAAAGTTTCAAACAGAGGCAAACTGGTATTTAATTGAGCCCCCCACTTTTAGCAAAGTCTCAACTAGAGGCTTATCCGGACTACTTATTGAGAAATCCTAATTGAACACCTTTTTTGCCACAAGGATTTTCGCCGTTTATTTTAACAAAATCACGACGGAAAACGTTTGAAATTTTTTTTTCTTCTAAACAAAAATAGCCCTGATCACTTGAGCCAGAAACAATAAATACGAAAATAAAAGGATAGTGAAAAATTTTGTTTTGACATTTTTTTCTCTAAAGGTTGATCCCTCAGGGGGGACGAAAAAAGAGTAAAGGCCAAAAACATTATTTTTTATAAAATAATAATTTATTGTGTAAAAACAAAATAGAAAATAGACTCTAGGAATAGCGGTGAATGTTGAAAAACCTGATTGGACAAGAAAGGAGACATTCAAGCTGGTTACAATTTTCTAACGTCTTCTCAGATTGCAAAATTAAATTGAGCGACCAAGTGTCTGAAATCGGAAACGAGGTTCTGGTACTAGGGATCTGAAGTGCAAAATCTTGTACATTTTCGCTTTGTTAGGCATTAATTACCCCTTATATTTTTGACGAATTTTTGGTGTAAAAAAATTATCATTTTCATTTAGTAGTCAACATTTTTTGTCCTTTTTTCTCGTTTTTGGGTCTTTTTTTTTTTTTTTTAAATGCAGATGGAAAGAAATTTTTCGGAAAAAAAAGCGCAAATTTAAAAAAGAAAATTTTTGAGGCTTCTTTAAGTAGGAAGAAATTCCATACTTCCACGCCTAACGAGAGGGACCTATCTTGGGCAAAAAATCCCATTATTTCTACCTTGATTCTTGAAAAATTTTCGAAAAAAAAAAAACTTAAAAATTTTTCAGAAAAAAAGCGCAAATTTAAAAAAGAAAACGCGGAAAATTTTTCAAAACAAAAAATCGGATAATTTTTCAAAAAAAAAGTTGGAAAATTTTTTGGAAAAACAAAAAACTTACTCCGTTATACTTCCCCTCCCTTATACTTCCCCTCCCTTTTCTTTCCCCTCCTATATTTTTACTTTTCTTTAAGGAAGTTATCGTTGGAAGCTCTTTAAACAGGTACTTTTACTTGGCCTTTGAGATGATAAGTTCGGAGACTCCTGCTCTACGGACCCTGGAAGACCATAAAACCTTCATTCGTGGGTATCACAATTTCTTTCTTTTGGGAAAAGTAGATGGCTAAAACCTATGAAATTTTTTAAAAGTACCAAAGAATTTTAAAGGAAATCTTGAGAAAATGATCCTTCTTTCTCGTTTTTGGGTCTTTTATTTATTTAAAAAAATCCAGATGGCAATTTTGCAGTTGGGAATAAACAACATATTGTTTATAAATGTGAGAAATAAACTCACGAGTTACGACACCTGGAAGCAAAATATAAGAAATAATGTTTAATACTCATAAAAAACAACAAATTGCCTAATTATTATTCATTTATTGTTAAGAAATTTCGCATTCTTTTTAATTACACACGAACTCGTAAATTGGCCTCTTACCAGCTTTTGAGACCGATTAAAAATGAGACTAAAAAAACTACATTGTTTTTCCAGCAGGTACGTAGTGACGTCATAAGGTTGCATGTCATTTGCTACCAGATATTATCTGGAAATGTTTTATTAAATGAGCCCCCGCGTACTTTTATATACACTGAACGAAGGCAACTTGTTTTTCCTTTTGAGGATTTAAATGAACGACTATTCTAATCTATACAGGGTTTCGTTTTTTTATCTCGAAAGCTCAAATGTCCTTTTACCTTTTCTTTTTTTATAAACTAGGAAATAAATTGTCATAAAAATTTTTTAAAAGGTCGGATCGGGTCTTCCGATAAAATTCTTTTCAGATAACCTTTTTTTGATCTTTATTCTCATGCATAACGACCAATTTAAGGTTTTCTTTAGGATAGAAAAAAAAAACTTATTGAGATTTTATGACAAAGAAGGCCTATGAAAAGGGATTTTCACTTTTTTTAAATATTGTTTACTAAAAAATGAAACTGTGGACAATGAAATTTCACTTTTCATATCGGGTCAGTTCACAACGGACGATGCGCTTCTTTTTCGAAATTTGACCCTCTTATTAAATATTCGTAATTTTATTTATTATTCTTTCCGTCCGATTTAGGCTGAGGCTGCTTTCACTGCACTTTCATTACACCCCCGAGCAAAACGACATTTTTTCCCCCATCTGTTTTTATTAATTTAATTATGTTTGACCTTGAAGATGAATATAAAATATTTAAACTAGCACCGAAAAAACCTTTTCCTTCTAATTATATTTGTTTTTACATTTTTAATATTTGTTTAAAAATAAGTGAAGTCAAACAACTTGTAAATTGAAGCTTTTAAGGATCAAATGGGTTTACCGGGAAAAAGTAAAATCAATAAATTAAAATGAGAAGTTAAACGGCGTAGTGGCTTCCAACGAAAACTTCCTTAAAGAGAAGTAAAAATATAGGAGGGGGAAGTATTAAGAGGGGAAGTATAATGGAGGAGAAGTATAACGGAGGGGAAGTATAAAGGAGGAAAAGTATAACGGAGGGGATGTACATAGAGGGGAAAGTATAGCGGAGGGAAGTATAAGGGAGGGGAAGTATAACGGAGGGGAATGTTTTTTTCCAAAAAATTTTCTGAATTTTTTTTGTCGAAAAATTTATTAAGAATCAAGGTAGAAATAATGGGATTTTTACCCAAGAGAGGTCCCTCTCGTAAGGCGTGGAAGTATGAAATTTATCCCTTCTAAAATGATAATTAATGTAAAAAAAATTTGTAAAAAATAAAAGGAGTAATTGGTGAAAAATTGGTGAAAATGGACCAACGGTTCGGCCGTAGCGAATTTTTAAAATTTCAAACAGAATATCTCCGCCATTTTTTCGAAATTCAAAAATCGCCCTCGTTAGTTTCTTGTTAACCTTGTTAAGAAAAAAGAAAAAAGAGGAAAGACAACCTCATGATCGGCAAAAATCAAAATTTTCCCTCCCTTTTTCAAAAACTTGATTTAGAGGGAAATGCAATAATTATCTTTTTGAGAAATGACTTTCCCGAAAAATTCCCTACCTGAAGACCAAATCAAAATCTATTGCATCCAGCTGATCCAAATCTTTTTGTTACCGCACATCAACATCAAAATTATACTATCGTCATACTCTCCTTTCCTTTGAAATTTACCCAAATAGTAATATTTTAGTTTATATTTGATTTTAGTAATGAAAATTGTTTTTCTGACGTAGGAAAAATCCTAGTTTTAAAATCAATAATAAACATAACGGTTTATTTTTATACAAACTAAATAACAGTTAATTTCAAGGCAAAAATTAAAGACTTTCAGCCGTTTTCACAACATGAGGGGAAAAAATTTGAAAAGATTTTTCTCTTTTTTCAACAAACAAAATAGATTCAACAATGCAGTGATGCAAGTGGGTCGAATTTTTGACTTCACCTATTTTCCCCATAAAAGAGGTCGAAAAAATTAAGGTGAAAAATAGTTTCCAAAAAATCTTTTAAATATTGTAACCACAGCACAAAATAATGTTGATAATTTTTAGATATTATGTCTTAAAATCCGCTAGGTCTCTATATTCTTTGACCGCCTTAAGAAAGTAACTTATTAATTTTTTGATGACTTAAAAATGGCCCTAACTTCACTTTTCATTTGTAAATATGAAATTTTGCTGGCGGGATAGAATGCCGCCGCGTTCCTACAAAAATCTACTTTACCGTCTTCCTTTTTTCACCTTAAGTTGTTGACGAGAGGAACACTTGAGGGAGTGTGAGTCGTGAGAGTGCATGTTAGTTAAGCGTTTTCTCCCTAGATGGCGTACCATGTGTGCTTCTGTATAAATTGTTTTTCTCCCCTAAATTTTATATTTTTATACTTCCAGATAAGAGGAGAGTCGCCAGAAACAGTATGTCAGCTCTTGTCAAAACTCGCTCAAGAATTTAATATTGAAGGATGGCCAGAAGTGAGACTTGCCGGAAGCCAAGCAGAAGTCGACCCGGACGCCGACGTATCGCTTTTGGAAGCGGAAATCCTCATCGTCGAATCCAGAGTCGTACACGAAAAGTCAGGTTAGATGCAAATCTGAATTCTATATAAAACGTCTGATTGCTAATAAATGCCTTCGGAGATGGATTAGTAAGAAGGGAACATAAAATTTGGCATTTTTCCATTTCAAACCCGTGATTGCTTCTCGCCGCACATTCCATTAACGTTCTACCGTGCTCAGGGGAACATAAAATGTTTTGAAATAATTAACCCCCGCGTTTGTCGGCGGCGGATTCCTCGCCATTTCAAGAGTTATTTCATTTTGCGATGAAAAGTGAGCACAAAGGATTTTTTTAGGCGATCTTCTCCGAGATTTGAGCGAAGAGTGGATACTAAGTGAGATACGTCATGTAGCCCGTTTGAGATGCTGCGTTCCTCTTTATGGCTCACCACTCACCCAACTCGGCGTCCTCTCTCCCCAGGACTTTGCCCGACTCTGCCAACCGGTCGCCGCATTGGCCGAAACTTGCAACGCTGCAGTCACCAAGGTGAGACAAAAAAACATGACATAGCATCAATCTTTTATCTATTGCGCCTCCCAATTATAACGGACCGTTAATTAATTCTCTTTTGTTTTATTTCAGATGAAAGAAATTTTGGACAATTGGTCTTCAGGAAGAGACTTCATTGGTAAGCATCCGTTATACAGAGTGCATTCTTTCACTTATCTTTCCCTAATCGTTTTAAAGTTTTAGGGCACTTCGAGGCTCACGCCTTATAGTCCCAATATTATTTTATCTCTTTCACTCTCCAGGTGTTCATAGTTAAAGAAAACCGGCAGCTTATAAATTTTTTATAGTTGAAAGAAAAGTGAAAAGACACAATGATTTATTTGTAAAGAAAGTTTTTGTCTTTGTTCTCGATATTTTTTCTAAATAGACGTGTCTCGGTTTTGTTTATGGGGAGTGGCATTTGAAAAATATCCCCGTTGATCAGATATTCAATTACCGCCGGCTGTTTACCGGCTATTAAATTAAAAGGACCCTTCTTTCGGTTTTACTTTTTGTCTAATTTCATTTTCGAAATTTTTTTTTTTGTTGACTCTCTGTGCTAGAGAAAGGAGACGTAAATCACGAAGGCCGCACAAATAAATCCATGTCTATTGAGCCGAATTAGAGGTTTAAAAAAATTAATTAAGAGCCGAAGATTTGTGGGTGGAAGAAAGCGGAGAAAGCCACACGTCCGAATCGATTAAAGCTGGGAAGCTTGATTTGACACTTATTGGTTTTTTGACAAGTTTCTCCCCCCTTTTTTCTGGTTTTTTCATCCAAAACCCTAGATTCCGGTACATTTTGGATTCTCTATCTTGAATAAATATGAGGATAATAAAATAAATGACGTTTTGATACAAGTTGCATTAAGCGTAGTTATCGAAAGAGGCCAGGTTACTTCGTGATCAGAACTTCTGTTCTTAAAAATAAATTATTTCTAATCTTTGTACCTCAGCGTCTTTTCACGACATCTCATTTGAATTATAAGTCAACTTTGCAATAATCCAGATGTTTTTAATTTTTCAAGAGGAAAGAAAGCCACAATTAACGACGAAAAGCTAGTGATAAGGGTGTTCTCCGTAGAAAAGGTGTCTAAGCATTGGGTTAAATGGGCGTTCTCCGCAGAAAAGCTGTCAAAGCTTCTTAGAATTGGGTTAAAAGGGCGTTCTCGGCAGAAAAGCTGTCTAAGAATTGCGTTAAAAGGGCGTTCTCCACAGAAAAGCTGTCTAAGAATTGCGTTAAAAGGGCGTTCTCCACAGAAAAGCTGTCTAAGAATTGCGTTAAAAGGGCGTTCTCCGCAGAAAAGCTGTCTAAGAATTGCGTTAAAAGGGCGTTCTCCGCAGAAAAGCTGTCTAAGAATTGCGTTAAAAGGGCGTTCTCCACAGAAAAGCTGTCTAAGAATTGCGTTAAAAGGGCGTTCTCCGCAGAAAAGCTGTCTAAGAATTGCGTTAAAAGGGCGTTCTCCGCAGAAAAGCTGTCAAAGCTTCTTAGAATTGGGGTAAAAGGGCGTTCTCAGCAGAAAATCTATCTGTTATAAAGAATTGGGTTAAAAGGGCGTTCTCGGCAGAAAAGCTGTCTAAAGCTGCTTAGAATTGGGTTAAAAGGGCGTTCTCCGCAGAAAAGCTGTCAAAGCTTCTTAGAATTGGGTTAAAAGGGCGTTCTCAGCAGAAAATCTATCTGTTATAAAGAATTGGGTTAAAAGGGCGTTCTCGGCAGAAAAGCTGTCTAAAGCTGCTTAGAATTGGGTTAAAAGGGCGGTCTCCGCAGAAAAACTGTCTAAAGCTGCTTAGAATCGGGTTCAAAGGGCGCTCTCCGCAGAAAAGCTGTCTAAAGCTGCTTAGAATTGGGTTAAAAGGGTGCTCTCCGCAGAAAAGCTGTCTAAAGCTGCTTAGAATTGGGTTAAAAGGGCGCTCTCCGCAGAAAAGCTGTCTAAAGCTGCTTAGAATTGGGTTAAAAGGGCGCTCTCCGCAGAAAAGCTGTCTAAAGCTGCTTAGAATTGGGTTAAAAGGGTGCTCTCCGCAGAAAAGCTGTCTAAAGCTGCTTAGAATTGGGTTAAAAGGGCGCTCTCCGCAGAAAAGCTGACTAAAGTTATATGGAATTGGGTTAAAAGGGCGTTCTCCGCAGAAAAGCTGTCTAAAGGTGCTTACAATTTGTTAAAAGGGCGTTCTCCGCAGAAAAGCTGTCTAAAGCTGCTTAGAATTGGGTTAAAAGGGCGCTCTCCGCAGAAAAGCTGACTAAAGTTATGGAATTGGGTTAAAAGGGCGTTCTCCGCAGAAAAGCTGTCTAAAGGTGCTTACAATTTTGTTAAAAGGGCGTTCTCCGCAGAAAAGCTGTCTAAAGCTGCTTAGAATTGGGTTAAAAGGGTGCTCTCCGCAGAAAAGCAGTCTAAAGCTGCTTAGAATTGGGTTAAAAGGGCGCTCTCCGCAGAAAAGCTGACTAAAGTTATATGGAATTGGGTTAAAAGGGCGTTCTCCGCAGAAAAGCTGTCTAAAGGTGCTTACAATTTTGTTAAAAGGGCGTTCTCCGCAGAAAAGCTGTCTAAAGCTGCTTAGAATTGGGTTAAAAGGGTGCTCTCCGCAGAAAAGCAGTCTAAAGCTGCTTAGAATTGGGTTAAAAGGGCGCTCTCCGCAGAAAAGCTGACTAAAGTTATATGGAATTGGGTTAAAAGGGCGTTCTCCGCAGAAAAGCTGTCTAAAGGTGCTTACAATTTTGTTAAAAGGGCGTTCTCCGCAGAAAAGCTGTCTAAAGCTGCTTTGAATCGGGTTAAAAGGGCGCTCTCCGCAGAAAAGCTGTTTAAAGCTGCTTAGAATCGGGTTAAAAGGGCGCTCTCCGCAGAAAAGCTGTCTAAAGCTGCTTAGAATTGGGTTAAAAGGGCGGTCTCCGCAGAAAAACTGTATAAAGCTGCTTAGAATCGGGTTCAAAGGGCGCTCTCCGCAGAAAAGCTGTCAAAGCTTCTTAGAATTGGGGTAAAAGGGCGTTCTCCGCAGAAAAACTGACAAAAACTGTTTAGAATTTGGTTAAAAGGGCGTTCTCCGCAGAAAAGCTGTCAAAGCTTCTTAGAATTGGGTTAAAAGGGCGCTCTCCGCAGAAAAACTGACAAAAACTGTTTAGAATTGGGTTAAAAGGGCGCTCTCCGCAGAAAAACTGACAAAAACTGTTTAGAATTTGGTTAAAAGGGCGTTCTCCGCAGAAAAGCTGTCTGAAGCTGCTTCCAAAAAAAAAAAATCGGAGAAAACGAGAAAAATAGTAGGAAAATTGTGGTTTTCAGGCCGAAAAATTAGGAAAACGAACAAAATAAATGGTGCATCTCTGCTCAAAACTAGTAAAACGGATTTCTATTGGCTGAAACTTGAAAAAAGAAAAAAGTCGTCAATAAAATGTTTTCCTTGTAGATGACAAAACTTTCTTTGAAACTTGAACGTTTTTGGTTTTGTGGTTTTGTATATCCACGTTTAATAGCACCGGTATTTGATTTCCTCCTTTTTTTTTGCTGATTTTTTTTTCTTTCTGCGTTGTTTGGTTTACGTTTGTGGTATTTCGGTAACTCTTATAAACACGTGGGTTATTCTGATTATTTTAGACCGTTGAACTTCTTTTTTATTAAAAAAAATTTTTTTTTTCAGCGACCGTGTTTAATCATAAATTCTGGAACCAGTATGAAGCGTACCAAAGGACGTATAGAACCGCAAGACAGTGAGTAATTTTATTTTAATTTTTAAAATAATTTAAAATTGTTTTTTAGGCTTATTCGTGAAAAATCGAAAAACGACGACGATTTCCTCGAGTTGTGTAAAATAAGAAAAGGAGCAGCGAAGTTCGGGCTTATGGATATTCTCAATTTACCGGTAAGTCTGGGAGAGGGGAAAAAAAATGAAGGGAATGCGATAGGAGACCTTGGTAGTTTGCAACTTGGAATCTCCACTCTTAATTCACTGTCAGAACTAATGGAAGCTTCTTTTCTTTATTGGAAGGAAGAGAAAAAGAAAAAAAGCCCAAAGGTGAAATTATTACACCTCTTAACCGAATAGCTCATACGATTATCTTTAAACTTTAGAACGAAATCGGATAAAAAGAGGAAGACCGTTAGACCTTTTTATTTTTTTGAACCCTCCTCAACAGAAGATCTGGAGTTATTAGGATTAGTTGTGGGCGTTTATCGCCCTTGACCTTACATACTAGATTGAAAATCGGTTCCTTCATTTTAAAAATCATTTCTTAAAAAAACAAAAAAAAAAAATTTAGTGTGAGAACTCCCATCATTTGTGAAAGAACTGATTGATGAGACTTTTCTAATGTCTTAAACCTACTTTGAGGCGTATCAAACTTTCAAAAGCTTCCAAATTATCAAAAAAATTCTTTACTTTTCTTAAAAAGTTGATAATTAACGCTGATCGATTTTTTCTTCTTTTACTTGTTGAGTCTGGCGGGAGGGATTTGAATATAAAATTGTGGATGTATTCATTACAAAGCTCCCATTGTCTTCTTCTTCTATTGTAAAGGCTTTTTCGGTTAGTCACAATACTATTTCTTTATTCTGAACAGAACTTCCTTTATTAAAACGATTCTTACACGGAGAAGGTCAACTTTTGATGGACTTTAACGCCTAAAATGTTCAAAATTTTGAAAAAATGAACTACTAGGTGTACAAAATGAAACTCGGCTAAAATATACAAAATTCAAATTTACCCTATGGCTGAGTTTCATTTTGTACACCTAATAAAACGATAGGGAAGCCCTTTTCCAAAAAGCTGACGAAAACGTCATAATTTTAGGGGTCGTTAGGTCGAAAAACATAAGAAATTTCTCGGAAATCTGTAGGTGGTAAACCAAAAAACGAAAAAAACTAGGAGTTCTCTAGACTCTGTTGAAATATTGAGGAAAATTATAAAACAGTAAATTAGTTTCTTCTCCGGTGAAAATCCGCTGAAAAGTATAGAGTGGGTAGGCTGCCCAATAGCTGTATTGGGCTTGAAACCCAAAGGTTGTAGGTTCAAATCCCACTGGGCGCTTAACTTTTTTTTTTGCTCGACCCCTATTGTGCGTCCTATTTGAAAGATCAGAGTTCTCCGTCCATCCCCAGGCTCTTAACTAGCCTCTCTTTGCATAGCTCAATGGGCTGGGTTTTTACTCTCCTACGCTCATGAACCTCAGCCGTGTTAGGCCTTCGCAATAACAGAGGACGTGCTCCGCCGTCTCCTCATCCTCCAAGCAGAAACGGTAGGTGCTGTCTGTCACTCCCAACCTTTGAACGTGCTTACGGAGTTTGCAGTGTCAGCAGACGCACTAGGATGCGGACCTTAATCCTGCCCTGTGCTGTGAGGCCATGCCTTTGACCGTCAATGCTTGGCATGTCTTTGAGCTAGGGCGCTATGCCACCTCGTCAAAGTAGCGGAGAGAGTTTGCCTTTTAAGCTCCTCTCTCTTCACACTCCTAGAAATGCAATAAAAGGGCTTAGGGTCATTTCTGACTGAAAAGGGGTCTGTAGGACAAAAAGCAAGGGGTTCGGAGACCCAGTGAGGCTAATCATCAAACTTGATAAGCCTATCCGAACTGTATTCTCGAGCTGCGATTCAGTGTCCTCGAAAAGGGTTCGCTATGGTTTGGCGCGTTCGTGTCTCACAAAAGATTCTAAGATTACCGTTGAACCGAATCGTATCGAACGTCGACGTTAGGATCGAAGGGTCCCCACGTGACGGAACAATATGGGTGCACAATAGGATAAACCCTCGATTCCGGAACTCCTCCACTTCTTTCGGTATGAAATCAATTTTGAGTCCACTGAACCCTTTCGACGAAATCGAAAGTTCAGCAGATTCTGAAGTTTGCGACAGGAATGCCATAGAATGAGGTCCCTATTGTGACCTGAATACCAGGAGACGCCTCCTTATTGTTCAAAAGCAGCAATCATGAGCGAAGAAGATCCTCCCCACTCGACAGAATATGAAGAAAACAAAAGGCAAACATACTTTTCCACTTTCCAAAGATTTCAATAGGGGCACCAAACTAGGTTTCGTAATCCTTCATTCCAAGCACTCCCCGTCAAATTAGTTATGGCCCCAAATTTGTGTGACTTTCGGTTTAGGTATTAATCACAACAATAGGATTCTTCTCTCTAATTTTACACTGATTTACATCCCAAAAATTCCAACCCTTGCGAGTCTTTTAATTGAAAAATAACAGTAAAAATTATTTAATAAGTTGATAATCTGAGAGGAAATGAGAAAGAAATTACCTATCATGCGTAAAATAATTTAAAATATATTAAACTTTCCCCTTTAAACGTTTTGAAATAAAAGCGAAACTTGAGAGTGAAATGGAAGTCACGAAATCGTTCAGAAAAGCATTTTAAGTGCTGCTATCTATATTGTGGGGACTATTTCCTCTACGTCATAGAAGTCCACTCGTCATTTTTCAACGGTTCCCCGTATAGTTCGAATTCCTACCGCTGGAGGGTTTGAATGTCCCGTTTTTTTTAATCGTTAGAAGTTGTTTTTAATTAAATCCAATCGAGCATTAAGATTTTAAGTGGACGTCAAAGTTGAGTGACTAAATGTGTAATCATAGTTTTAATTAAAATCTAATCTTCGTACCTTTTATTCAAAATACTAATCAAAATAGTGTTAATTGGACGAATTATCTTTTATTTCGTTGTTTCTCATTTTATGCGTTTCACGCAGAAGAAAGAGAAGGGACAAAAAAAGTGAGAGATGAGTAATCAGAAGACGAGACATTGATTTACGTTAAAGGCGCGAGAAGAATGTCTGCCTTCGGAACCGAATATTATAGGGGCTCATAAGAGGCACTTTTTTTCACTCTCTATAAAAACGTCCTTTCTTCTCTGTGATTTACCGTCTTCACTAGACAAACTTTCGGTCTCAAAAACTTCGAAAAAGAAAGTGGAATTCACGCTTTTTCAGTTGAGATTTGCCTTCTATTAAGTGTAGGAGACGGCCAATTTTATAACAAAATAGTTGCTTTTCTGAGAGGAAAATTCAGGGAAGCGGAAAAATCGACCTAAAATTATTTTCGTTGGCAATCACACCCAGAAAATTCGGTTAAAATGGCGTTTTTTGGTCAAATAAACGAGACATTCACTCAAAATGGTGTTTTTTGGCCGTAAGACTGAAAAAAAAGGTGCTAGTTTGAAGAGCTTCCAATAAAAACTTACTCAAAGAAAAGTAAAAATATAGGAGGGGAAGTATAAGGGAGGGGGAAGTACAACGGAGGGGAAGTATAACGGAGGGGGAAGTGGAAGAGGAGGGGAATTATAAGGGAGGAGAAGTATTGCGGAGGGGAAAAAATATAAGGGAAGGCAAGTATGACGGAGGGGGAAGGTTTTTTCCGAAAAATTTTATTTTTTTGAAAAATTTTCTGAATTTTCTTTTTTAAAGCACTCTTTTTTTTCTGAAAAATTTTCTAAGCTCTTTTTTTTCAGTAGAAGTAAAAATATAGGAGGGGGAAGTATAAAGGAGGGGAAGTATAACGGAGGGGGAAGTATAATGGAGGGGAAGTATAACGGAGTGGAAAGTACTCGTATAAAGAAGGAAAGTTTTTTTTTGTTTTTTTTGTTCAAAAAATTTTCCGATTTTTTTTGGAACATTTTTAACTTCCTTAAAGAAGTTATTGCGATACCCTCGACGTCGGGTTTTTGGGGAAGGGTCTTCCAGACCCCGGAGGGTCAAATCGAATATTGATCTTTACCGATCTCAACTTTGTCTGTGGTGCCGGCCGGCCGTCCGGCCGTCCGTAGCATTTTTTTCCGGAACACTTTACGGCCACAGTTTTCATCCGATTTTCACCAAATTTTTACACAAATTTCTTTAGCCGGTGAAGAAGAATGTAACGAGGGGGATTTTTGAATTTCGAAAAAATGGCGGAGATATGTCTGTTTGAAATTTTAAAAAATTCGCTGCGGCCGAACCGTTAATCCGATTTTCACCAAATTTTCACCAATTACTCCTTATATTTTTTAAGAATTTTTGGTGTAAAAAAATTGCCACTTTTTAATTACTATTTTTATTAGTAGGGAGAAATTTCGTACTTATACCCTTTACGAGAGGCACATCCCTAGGCCAAAGAGCCAATTATTTCTACCTCGACACTTAGAAAATTTTTCGAAAAAAAGAACTTAAAAATTTTTCAAAAAAAGAAAAAAAGAAAAAAGAAAAAGAAGAAAAAACCCGGAAAATTTTTCGAAAAAAATTTTTTTTTTTACAAAAAAACTTAGAAAATTTTTCGAAAAAAAAAAAAAAAAAAAAAAAAAAGGAAAACCCGGAAAATAAAAAAAATTTTTTTTTCGGACAAAAAAAACTTAGAATTCTTTTCAAAAAAAAGAACTTAGAAAATTTTTCGAAAAAAAGAACTTAGAAAACTTTTCGGAAAAAAAAAAAAAAAAACAAAAAGCCCGAAAAATTTTTCGAAAAAACTAACTTGGAAAATTCTCCTTTATACTTTCTCTCCCTACTACATCCCCTTCCTTTATACTTTCGTTCCCTTATACTTCCCCCTCCATTATACTTCCCCCTCTGCTATACTTTCCCCTTCCTTATACTTTCCCTCCGTTATACTTCCCCCTCCGTTATACTTCCCCTCCCATATTATACTTCCTACTCCGTTATACTTCCCCCTCCGTTATACTTCCCCTCCCACATACTTCCCACTCCGTTATACTTCTCCTCCCATATACTTCCCCCTCCTATATAGATACTTCTCTTTAAGGAAGTTCCCGTCGGGGCCAGCTCCAGACTAGTACTTTTAAGCGTCAAGGTAGAAATAATGGGATTTTTGCCCGAGAGAGGTCCCTCTCGTAAGGCGTGGAAGTATGAAATTTCTTCGTACTAAAATGATAATTAATGTAAAAAAATTATATTTTTTTTATACCGAAAATTGTAAAAAAAATAAGGAGTATGTAATTGGTGAAACTTTGGTGAGAATCGGATTAACAGCCGCAGCGAATTTTTTAAGATTTTAAACAGACATATCTAAGCCATTTTTTCGAAACTCAAAAATCGCCCTCGTTAGTTTCTTGTTCACCGAATTAAGAAAATTTGGTAAAAATCTGTTCAATGGCTGTACAGGCAGTAAAATTTCCATTTCATTTTGGAAAATTTCCAAAAATTGGATTTCTTGGTGAAAAAACCAAGGAAATCTTCAAAGAAGTGGTGTTTTTATGTTGGAAAAGGCCGTCCCGTATATACACACGTGTACTCATGGTGTTTATAAAAAATATTTTTTATTAGCTCCACGTGTCGAAGAACAAAGAAGTGACACACCTCTGTCTCAATTACGCGGCTAATTCTACACGCACGCGTCCCTCTCAGTTCATTGTCTCCTCCGGATTAAACATCATTATAAACGCATACAACAATCGAAAAACGTTGACACAGTTTCGAACCCTTCCAAAAATCCCGGACCTCAAGATTGATGAGAAAAAGGTGACACATAGAAAATAGCCCTAATCCTCAACATTTGATTAATATTTTTAACTTATCTTAGGACGCCTTTATCGAATATCTTGTTAGGACATTATCCCGAGTTCTTCCCGTGATTAATTACTTCTAAATTGTCTAACTACGTCAAGGGCATTCTAATTAAACTAAGTCCATTATGGTCGAAAGCCAATGACATCAAAAATTCCTTATAAGGTTTTTAGACTTTTCACTTTTAAACCCTTTTGAAGAGAACCTGGTTCTTGTATTAGAAAATCTTCTGATCCTGAAGAACATTTTTTTAATTTATCTATTTATTCCAAATAAGGAATTTGATTGGTAATTAGTGGGCGTTTATTCACAGTACGACTCGTCAAAAGTTAGAAACTCGTCATTATTTTGAAGTAACGAATATTACAAACAGATTATTATCTGGTTCCTAAATAGGAGACTAAAAACCAGTTGAAACATCGCTTTAATCCATCACGTTTTCCGAAACCCCTTTTACTTTTTTCTTCCGATCTCCTCGATCTATCTCGCAACCCGCTAATTTTACGCGTCTCCTATGTCTTGTTTAAAATTATCGTTTCTATTTAGCATTCGTGTTAAAATTGAGACCTTTTTTTTCACTTCTTTCAAGATGCGGGTCTTATAGACCGACAGTGACGCCCAAAAGTTTTTTAAAAAATCTCAAAAAAACTGAGGGAAAGGCCAAAAAAGTAGGAAAACTTCTAAGAACGTGTTGGAAAAGGGGTTTTTTGGCCAAAAAAACCGAATGTAACGTCAGAAGAATCCGTTATTTTTGGCCGTAAAACAGAAAAAAAGTACTAGTTTAAAGAGATTCCAACGAAAACTTCCTTAAAGTAACAAAATGGGAGAGGGAAGTATTGAAGAGGGGAAGTATAGCGAAGGGGAAGTATAACAAAGGGTGAAGAATAACGGAGGGGAAGTACGAGAGGGACAAGTTTTTTTTTTGAAAACTTTTCTTTTCAACTTCCTCAAAGAAGTTATTGTGATACCCTCCAGGTCGGTTGGAAACTGTGGCCGTAAAGTGTTCCGGAAAAAACTGCTGCCGGACGGCACCACAGACAAAGTTGAGATCGGTAAAGATCAATATTCGATTTTACCCTCCGGGGTCTGGAAGACCCTTCCCCAAAAACCCGACGTTGAGGGTATCACAATAACTTCTTTAAAGGCATTATTGATTGTTTTTAAGGTATTTTTGACCAAAAGTTGCCTTTTTTGAGGCATTATTGACCAAAAATCGCCTTTATTAAGGTATTTTTGACCAAAAGTTGCCTTTTTTGAGGCATTATTGACCAAAAATCGCCTTTATTAAGGCATTATTGACCAAAAATCATCTTTATTAAGGCATTATTGACCAAAAATCGCCTTTTTTAAAGGCATTATTACCAAAAATTGCCTTTTTTGAGACATTATTGACCAAAAATCGCCTTTTTTAAGGCATTATTGACCAAAAATCGCTTTTTTTAAAGGCATTATTGACCAAAATCGCTTTTTTTTAAAGGCATTATTGACCAAAAATCGCCTTTTTTTAAAGGCATTATTGACCAAAAATCGCTTTTTTTAAGGCATTATTGACCAAAAATCGCCTTTTTAAGGCATTATTGACCAAAATTCGCCTTTTTTAAGGCATTATTGACCAAAAATTGCCTTTTTTAAGGCATTATTGACCAAAAATCGCCTTTTTTAAGGCATTATTGACCAAAAATCGCCTTTTTTAAGGCATTATTGACCAAAATTCGCCTTTTTTAAGGCATTATTGACCAAAAATCGCCTTTTTTAAGGCATTATTGACCAAAATTCGCCTTTTTTAAGGCATTATTGACCAAAAATCGCCTTTTTTAAGGCATTATTGACCAAAAATCGCCTTTTTTTAAGGCATTATTGACCAAAAATCGCCTTTTTTAAGGCATTATTGACCAAAATTCGCCTTTTTTAAGGCATTATTGACCAAAAATCGCCTTTTTTAAGGCATTATTGACCAAAAATCGCCTTTATTAAGGCATTATTGACCAAACATCGTCTTTATTACGGCATTATTGACCAAAAATCGCCTTTATTAAGGCATTATTGACCAAAAATCGCCTTTTTTTAAGGCATTATTGACCAAAAATTGCCTTTTTTAAGGCATTATTGACCAAAAATCGCCTTTTTTAAGGCATTATTGACCAAAAATCGCCTTTATTAAGGCATTATTGACCAAACATCGTCTTTATTACGGCATTATTGACCAAAAATCGCCTTTATTAAGGCATTATTGACCAAAAATCGCCTTTTTTAAAGGCATTATTGACCAAAAATTGCCTTTTTTAAGGCATTATTGACAAAAAAAATCGCCTTTTTTAAGGAAGATAAGTTGGGGGAAAAAGAGGATTCTAGGCCAAAAGACCTAGAAAAACGATGGTTCAAAATGACCAGTGGTCTTAATCCCTTTTTTTTTGTCCAGTTCTTTCAATTGTCTTAGGGACTCTTGTTAACTTTCCAGTATTAATTTTTTTGACTTTTACAAGTTTCACTTGAAATTTGCGAAGCATCCGGAGCTTTTTTAAAAAATGTTAAAAAGGCGAGTTTCAAAAATACCTTTTCTCTCGCGTTTCATTCCTCGAGCAAGAAAATATGATAAGAGAAGTCACTTTTACTTTCAAATCAGCCCGATAAAAAGGTCAAGTTTTTTTTTATTATTAAAAATTTTTAAGAAAAGATCCTCCCCAGCCCAATTATGTACTTAGAGACAATTAGGGTTCCAAGTCAACGACGGAAAGAAAAAAAAATGCTTCAAAGAAGAAACTGTCCTTGACGGCATAGACGCCTAAGCTCCATTAAAAATTAGAGAAGAATTTTTAGTTTTTTCTTCTTAGGAGGGAATCTATAGGAGACAAAACATTTTAAGCTGATTATTAAAGGGCGTTTTGACGCGAGGATCATTTATCCTGAGGTGTTACATGCCATTTTAACTTCCTCAAGAAGTTACTGTGATACCCTCCGACCCCCTGTTACTAGAAAAGGGTCTTCCAGACCCCGTAGGATAAATCTGATAAGTGATCTTTGCCGATCCTGACTTTGTCTGTGGTGCCGGCCGTCCGGCCGTCCGGCCGTCCGTCGCCACTTTTTCCGGAACACTTCACGGCCGCAATTTTCATCCGATCTTCACCAAATTTATACACAAGCTTCCTTTCACAGAAATCTTGAAAATGACGAGAGCTTTTTTCGAAATTTTTCAAAATGGCGGAGATATGACTGTTCAAAGATTTAAAATGAGCGCTGTGGGCGTACTGTTGGTCCGATCTTCACCAAATTTTCACTAAACATTCCTTGAATTATTTAAAAATTTTCCATGTTTTTAAAATTTTAATTTTCCAAAATTTTTTTACTTAATAATTTTTCTAGGCAGAAATGTGAGTCACTTCGCCGGCTCGAGGGCGGCCTCTCTTTGGCTAACCGTACTGAATTTCTACCTTGATATAAAATTTTCAAAATAATTTTTTTTTTTTTTTTTTTAACTTCCTCAAGAATTTTTTTAACGGAAAATAAAATGGCGATTTATTAGGTACTTAATTTTTTTTTTTTTTTTTCAAAAAACAGAAAACGAACAACAAAAATACCTAAAATTTCTAACTTCCTCAAGACTTACTGCGATACCCACCAAATTTATTTCACAACTTTTACAAAAATTTAGTTCTCCTACTTAATACTTCCTCCTCCTGTATCCTTGAGGAAGTTATCGTTGGAAGCTCTTCAAACCTAATTTTATTTTTTTTGCCATTTTTTTTCCCTGCTCCCTATTTAGATGAATAGGAGGACTTGTAAGCCACGATTTGTTGGTGTGTGTCTTTTTATTTCAATAGATGCATGACCTTTTAAATAAAAACAAACAGGTTGGAGTCGTGAAAGAGACCATTAACTGTTTTACAATTCACTTTTACCTTTGTTTCACGAAACGACCTTCGCATCTGCTATTCCACCCAAGCGAGACTCGCATTTTCGTATCCAATTTTGGAAAGAGCTAACGGAAAAATTCAAAAATAAAAAAAACTGCAGCGAAAATTCATGTTTTTCTCGGTTTTTTGCCTGGGAAAGCTATTTTGGCCTTTCTATCAAGTTTTAGGGTGTTTTCCGTTGAATTATGAGCCTATTATTAGGTGCACAAAATGAAACTCGGCTAAATCTACAAAATTCTTTACCCTGTGGCTGAGTTTCATTTTGTACACCTAATAAATAAAAATTGTACGAAATTTAATTTTCTATAAAGGCTCCCGAAGGGTTTGGGGGGCGATTTGGCCCCAGTGGAATTTCGGCCTGAAAATTTAGGAGCATCTAGTAGGTCTATAGAGAGGCCTACTGGTAAGTTTTGAAGGCCCTATGACGCCCGTGCTGTCGGTGAGAGCGTTGAACGTGTAGCAAACCACGCGTTTCTTAACCATTCACGTATTAATTTTTCCTGAAGAGCCAAATCGAAAATTCGACGGTCGCCCAACGCCAATACTTCATAAACCGTGTTGAGAACAACTCCTATTTTTTTGGTAGCTAGCAAAAAATTGATTATATTGATTTCATGCGATTTTCTGAGAAAATGCGTACGGAAAATTCAACATTTTCCATCAAAAACACCTGTTAAAAAAATCGCGCCACATTTTAACCACTACTAAAACGTTCCTTTTATACTAGAAAAGCCCCCAATTTTTTTCATAATTTTAAAATTGGTGGTACGGTGTCGTTTTCAAAGAAAACCACGACGATTTTAATGGTTTTTCACCATTTTTTTGATCATGAACCAAATAAACAATAAGAAAGTTTCCCTCTGACTCTTAAAAAGTAAAAAAATAACATTTACCTAATTTAAATAATATACTTATTTTTAAATAATACCGAAGCATAGGTATTATTTAAATTAAATAATATTACTTATGCTGTACTCAATAGGTATTTCCCAACTACCTACTAACTTAGGTTTCAATGAGTATTTTTTTCTATTTCAAAAACTTAGGACAATTATTATGTGAACCGTCTTAAAAAATAAAATTATTAATAAAAAATAAAAACTATTATTGTCAATGTAGAAGTCTGCATCAAGGACAGTGATTTACAATATAGGCAGCAAAACGTTGGCCCTTATCTTTGACGGCACATATGTTCGGCACGAAAAAAGCGCCAACAACGTCTATCAAAGGAAGTCGTTCTCCGGGCAAAAAAAAAAAAAAAGATGCCGAAAACTTAAAAAAAAATCACTAGTCGCATGCTACGTCCTCAACCTGCTGCAATACGTTGGCAGAGCTAGTTGAAAAAGAAGGTTGGGGTTGGACTCGGAAAAAGGTAATTTTCAAACAAGTTACAGTTTCTGAAATACCGGATTTTCCCGAAATGACACTGCTGTGCCGTGAAGGGCCAACGTGTTGCTGCCTATGTTGTGAATTTTTCTAGCGACTGGCGACGTATGAAGTTCGATGAAATCCTTTTGTGAAACAGAGGAAACGAGTAGGTAACACGTATTTTTCGAAAGATTTAAGAACGGAATGGCAAAAGTTAGATACTTGATGCTCATTATCGAGTCCAAGTATTGATGCAATTAAAGCGTATGACTTTTCTGTTCTTGGTTTAATAAAAAAAGTTACCGGTGTTTGTATCACTGTCCTTGATGCAGACTTCTTCATTGACACTAATAGTTTTTATTTTTATTTATTAATTAATAATTTTATTTTTTAAGACGGTTCACATAATAATTGTCCTAAGTTTTTGAAATAGAAAAAAAATACTCAATGAAAACAAAGTTGGGTAGTTGGGAAATACCTATTGAGTACAGCATAAGTAATATTATTTAATTTAAATAATACCTATGCTTCGGTATTATTTAAAAATAAGTATATTATTTAAATTAAATGTTTATTTTTTTACTTTTTAAGAGTCAGAGGGAAACTTTCTTATTGTTTATTTGGTTCATGATCAAAAAAATGGTGAAAAACCATTAAAATCGTCGTGGTTTTCTTTGAAAACGACACCGTACCACCAATTTTAAAATTATGAAAAAAATTGGGGGCTTTTCTAGTATAAAAGGAACGTTTTAGTAGTGGTTAAAATGTGGCGCGATTTTTTAACAGGTGTTTTTGATGGAAAATGTTGAATTTTCCGTACGCATTTTCTCAGAAAATCGCATGAAATCAATATAATCAATTTTTTGCTAGCTACCAAAAAAATAGGAGTTGTTCTCAACACGGTTTATGAAGTATTGGCGTTGGGCGACCGTCGAATTTTCGATTTGGCTCTTCAGGAAAATTAAAACGTGAATGGTTAAGAAACGCGTGGTTTGCTACACGTTCAACGCTCTCACCGACAGCACGGGCGTCATAGGGCCTTCAAAACTTACCAGTAGGCCTCTCTATAGACCTACTAGATGCTCCTAAATTTTCAGGCCGAAATTCCACTGGGGCCAAATCGCCCCCCTAACCCTTCGGGAGCCTTTGTACTTAATTATTTTTTTCAAGGATGCACCATTATCGGAAAATAATTTTTTTTAAAATAAATTTATCTTGAAAACAGTGCGTCCTAGAAAAAATGAATAGAATAAAAATTAAAGAAAATTAAATTTCCAACAGATTTTATTTAGTGCATTTTTTCAATATCTGTAACGGTTTACGATTTACAAGCCTTTAAAAATTAACCTTCTTAATGGTTATACTTCAATAACCTTCTTACACGGAGAAGGTCAACTTTTGATGGACTTTAACGCCTAAAATGTTTAAAATTTTAAAAAATGAACTACTAGGTGTACAAAATGAAACTCGGTTAAAATCTACAAAATTCAAATTTACCCTGTGGCTGAGTTTCATTTTGTACACCTAATATCATAATTTTTGGCCTTCTCTCTACTCCCTAAAAGACGCTGCTTCCCCCCCCCCCCCTCCTAGGACCTTTGCCTAGTACCAGAACCGCTTGTTCTGGC
The DNA here is from genome assembly GCA_014119065.1 of Orius insidiosus. NCBI lineage: Eukaryota > Metazoa > Arthropoda > Insecta > Hemiptera > Anthocoridae > Orius > Orius insidiosus. The sequence goes on along the minus strand of JACGAQ010000339.1, from coordinate 70,240 downwards.
TTTAGCCGTTAATAAACTCGAGCTTTCGGGATAATGTGTAAAATCTATCTAAGAAAGTGAAATCGGGTTCACCTGTTATTATGAGCCCTTAAGTTTGAACTAGGTCGACGATATGCGGGAAGATTAGTGAAAACAAGTAGTGTTAAAAAGGTCCGGTAGAAAATGTAAGTGTCTTATTTTGGACTTTCTCTGCGAAGGTCGAAAATCGTTCCATTTTGATCATTCCCAAAGTATGTTTTCTCCAGAAAAGTTTTTGAGGGAAAACAAAATGCTCTGTAGGTGTATTTTGATCCAAAGATTTATTGGAACATAAAATGAGGGATTTTCTTCCAAAAAAATATTTTAGGACTAAAAAAATAAGAGGGCCCAGAAGACGTGTGTAAAATAATAAAATATCGCCTCTTTTATAAAAATCGACGACATATACGACTGCTCTTATTGTAGACAAGCCATTAAAACTGATTTAACGACCTTTCAGGGTAGAAATTTCGTTTTTTTGTTCGGCCTTTTCTGCCTTCGGGTCCGTCTACGTTATAAAATCGCGCGTGTTTTATTGAGGATCGGACAATGCGAACCCAACACCATCATCCCCTTCAGCCTCCTCCTCAGAGTACCCTCAGCGTCCTTCAACTTTGACTTTCGTCCTCCTCGTAAAAGTCAACGCTTCCCGCAGTGGTCCTAAGTTCTAGAATTGTTTTGTCGTTTCTCTCTATAATTTATTCCGGCCTTGTAACCATAAAATCATTCTTATTTACCATCCATGAAATAACAGAGGTGCGTAATAACAATGCCATGGCTAGAGAATGTAAAGTATTTTTAATTGCCTTACATATAAAATTAAATTTACTTCTTTTTTGAAAATAAATTCGCAAATGGGCGCCTCTTACGCAAAATTAAAAGTGAGATTGGTGTAAGTGTTGCCATTTGATAGGGGTTAGTCCTATTCGACTCACCCCTCTCAAATGGCTTAAATCAGACCCCGGCCCAAACTGCGAAAATTTACACTATCTATTAGGTGTACAAAATGAAACTCAGCCACAGGGTAAATTTGAATTTTGTAGATTTTAGCCGAGTTTCATTTTGTACACCTAGTAGTTCATTTTTTCAAAATTTTAAACATTTTACGCGTTAAAGTCCATCAAAAGTTGACCTTCTCCGTGTAAGAAGGTTATTGAAGTATAACCATTAAGAAGGTTAATTTTTAAAGGCTTGTAAATCGTAAACCGTTACAGATATTGAAAAAATGCCCTAAATAAATCTGTTGGAAATTTAATTCTCCTTAATTTTTATTCTATTCATTTTTTCTCTAGGACGCACTGTTTTCAAGATAAATTTACTTTTAAAAAAAATTATTTTCCGAAAATGGTGCATCCTAGAAAAAAAAAAAATTAAGTACAAATTTATAGAAAATTAAATTTCCTACAATTTTTATTTATTAGGTGTACAAAATGAAATTCAGCCACAGGGTAAATTTGAATTTTGTAGATTTTAGCCGAGTTTCATTTTGTACACCTAATAGCAATGGCGTATTTAAGACATTTTTCTAGGGAACCCTGCAAAGCAGGCTTTGGTCTTTGGTGGGGGAAGTATAAAGGAGGGGGAAGTATGAGGGAGGGGAAGTATAAGAGAGGATAATTATAACCGGGGGGGGGGAGTATAAGTTAGGGGATGCCTCTCTCGCAAACGGTGGAATTATCAAATTTCTCCCTACTGAAAAAAAAAAAAAAAAACTATTTTTTTTCGGCCGGAACTACGGACAAAGTCGAGATCGGTAAAGATCAATATGCGATTTGACCCTCCGTGTCTGGAAGACCTTTCCCCAAAACCCTGACGTGGAGGGTATCACAATAACTTCTTTAAGGAAGATCGTCCACAGGTCAAAAACCGTTAAAAATGCTAGAAAATTTTGTGAAAGGGGAAGTTTCTTGGTTCAAAAATGGAGAAAAGCGCCTGAAAAGCAAAAAGGAGTTTATGAGTGAAAAATTGTAGGCAAAGATGAAGAAACCTGGTTAAAAGGTAGTTTCTCGGCCTATAGACCAAAAAATTCAGGAGAAAAGAGGGTTTCTTCTTTCTTGCTTAGGATTTTTTAGATGGGAGGACTTCAATACCTACTTTAAAAATTATAAATATAATAAATTTACTTTTTATGGGACCCGAAAAGCTATAAATTATGGAAGATTTCAGGTAGCAGCGTTTGAAACGCAATATTTAAATCACCTCATTATTGTCATCTTCAACTTTATGGATCGTTTTTTACCCCTTTTAATATTTTTTTCTCCTTCGTCGAGCCTCAGGAACTTACGGTCGGGAGGGTTTTCTTATTGAATTATATCTGGTATCATTTGTCTATGGTAACGACTCCGATCTTATCTCCGTATAACTTCTCGCGCTCGGATTCCTGGCCGTCCAACCTCGCTAAGTAGCCAGCGACTAAAACGAGAACCCTTGTCCCTTTCCATCGTTTTATCTAACCGAAGAATTTTAACGGATATAATATAGCAAAATATAAGAAAAGTAGGAAAGTACTTCTTTTTTAAAATTTTAGAAACTCTTATAGGTAGCTTTTTTTTAAATAAAAAACCTGTATCAGAATATGCGCATTTTAGAAAATGCGCGGTTTACAGCGTTTTAAATGTTCTTAGAGAAAGTTTAAACAAAAGGGAAAGAGGATTTTGACATTTATTTTTTTAAAGAGTCAATTATGAAAATAGGAAAAGAAGGTAAAAGTTTTTTTGTGACAAAAATGATCGATGGTGGTGAAGGTATGCTGGAAGAGATAGAATTCTAAGATATAGATTCTGTTCTGATGGGTTCATTAAAAATGAATAGAAAAAAATCTTTAAAATCTTTGTTCGTGTCAAAACTATTGTATCCAGCTGATCTATTCACAATCTTCTTAACAAGTTACACCGATTTGCTTATTAGATATTTTGAATTTTTGCAGTTTAGGCCCGATTTTAAGTACCAGAACCACTTGTCTGTTTTTTACGAGTCTAAAAGCGCTGATTTATAACATAAAGTACTAGTTTGAAGAGCTTCCAACGAAAACTTCCTTAAAGAAAAGTAACTGTATAAGACGGGGAAGTTTAACGGAGGGGGAAGTATATGGGAGGGGAAGTATAACGGAGGTGGAATATAACGGAGGGGAAGTATTACGGAGGGGGAGGTATATCGGAGGGGGAATTCTTTTTTTTGTCGAAAAATTTTCCAAGTTTTTTTTTTCGAAAAATTTTCCGATTTTAGTCAAGGTAAAAATGATGGGATTTGTGCCCAAGGGAGGTCCCTCTCGTTGCGGGTGGAAAAGTGAAATTTCTCCCTACTAAAATGCTAATTAAGGTTAAAAAAAATGATAATTTTTTTTCGCCCAAAATTCTAAAAAAATATAAGGAGTAATTGGTGAAAATTTGATGAAAATCGGACTAACGGTTCGGCCGCAGCGAATTTTTTAAAATTTCAAACAGACATATCTCCGCCATTTTTTCGAAATTCAAAAATCGCCCTCGTTAGTTTCTTGTTCATCGACTAAAAAAAAAATTTGGCGAAAATCGGTTGAAAATTGGCCGTAAAGTGTTCCAGAAAAAATTCTACGGCCGGCCGGCACCACAGACAAAGTCGAGATCGGTAAAGATCAATATTTGAATTGACCCTCCGGGGTCTGGAAAACCCCAAAAACCGACGTCGAGGGTATAACATTAACATCTTTAAGGAAGTTATAACCAGTGGCTTCTACCCCATTTTAGGTCAATTAGACGCCCTTAAACTAGTGAAACTTTTTAAATGTGTTTTTAACCGGAATGACGTTTCGCACTTAAGTTTCTCTCGGCTCGAAAAATGGAAAAAGGAGGGATAGAAAATGAAAAAAAAAACTTTTACTAGGTCTAGCCTATTTTCCAGATCACTTTTTAGTGCTTAATTTGATCATTTCCAGGAATTTTATTGGTAAGACTGGAGAGCTATTTCTTTTTATTAGCTGAAGGTAAAAAAAATGGAGGCCATAAAATCTTTGATTTCCTTTAGACGAGATCCGTAAAAAAAAATCTTCCAATGGGAAAGTTTTTAAAATTTTTTAAGCGAATTAAATTAAGTTAGTGGCTCTCGAATAAAATAGTTGTTTTGACTCATCCTGCATCATCAAATAGTCATTTCGTGATACTGATGTGTAAAAGCGGTCATTAAATTACACTTTCGAACCGAATCGAATCCATTTATCCGAGTAACAGAGCGAACATCGAGATCACTCGAAAAGGTCAGAAGAAAAAAAAAAAAACTTTAATCCAAAGTGTTGATTTCAATCACATCAGCACGTCAATCCTCAGAGCGTGACTCGGCTCAAAACCGATGCCTTTCGCCTATCAATTAGCTAATTTGGGCCCCTCAAATATTGAAAATTTAGCCATTTTCCTCGTTAAAAACATTGATCCTTTCAATTTTCTTAAGTTTATCGGGAGAACACCGTTCAACATAAAGCAGTTGAACATTCATCATAATGCGTTAGAGCATAATGCAATTGAACATAAAGCTCTCTTTGAGAATAATGCATTTCAACATAAAGCGTTTCGCCATAAACGACTTTTACAATAAAAGTCGACATAAAAAAAGTGCAAGTCACCATAATGCTTCTCAACATAAAAGCCTCTCTTTAAACTTGTTTCGCCATAAAACTGTTTCTGTCGTTTGGGCATAATACATCTCACCACAAACTATTAGGTGCACAAAATGAAACTCGGCCACAAGATGAATTTGAATTTTGTAGATTTTAGCCGAGTTTCAGTACACCTAGTAGTTCGTTTTTTCAAAATTTTAAACATTTTAGGCGTTAAAGTCCATCAAAAGTTGACCTTCTCCGTGTAAGAAGGTTATTGAAGTATAACCATTAAGAAGGTTAATTTTTAAAGGCTTGTAAATCGTAAACCGTTACAGATATTGAAAAAATGCACTAAATAAAATCTGTTGGAAATTTAATTCTCTTTAATTTTTACTCTATTCATTTTTTCTCTAGGACGCACTGTTTTCAAGATAAATTTATTTAAAAAAAATTATTATTATTAATTAAAATGGTGCATCCTAGAAAAAATAATTTAGTGAAAATTTATAGAGAATTAAATTTCCAACAAGTTTTATTTATTAGGTGTACAAAATGAAACTCAGCCACAGGATAAATTTGAATTTTGTAGATTTTAGCCGAGTTTCATTTTGTACACCGAATAGGAACAGCGAATGAGCAACTTTTCGCCGTTTAAAACGCTATTATGGCGAAACGACAAACACCTTACAACTTGACAGTTTGCCATAATGCAATTCAACAAAAAGTTTCCTTTATGTTCATCTGCGTTATGTGATACGACTAATTTTATGTCCAAACGACAAGTGTTAAATCTCTTCTTTATGGTGAGATGTATTATGTTCAAATGCATTATTGTGAACTTTATGTTGAGATGCAGGTTTTTTATGGTGAACGGTAACTCGCCATATCTGCTATTTTACGGTCAAATGCATTATGAAGAACCGCATTATGTCGACACGCGTTCACTCTGTTTTTTCACTACTACCCTATCTTTTTTAGCTTATTTAAGACGTTTTTCTTGGTTTTTGGGCCTACCTTTCTGCCTTATTCCACTCATTTTCCTCAGTTTTTAGGTAAAAAAAACATCCTTTCTGTGGCTTTTTGCCAGTTTTTTCTGGAACACAGAAGCAATTTTTATCTTACAAATCACAGAATCTTTTCGTAGTCATCTTAAAAGTGACGCTTTTTTTAAAATTCGCACAAGTCGCCAGGATCAAGTGTAAAGTTTTTTTGGTTATCGAGGTTATTTAGGATAAGGTTTAAATTTTTTTCCGTTTCGTAGTTTCGTATCCGTTATTGCTAGAAAAGACGCGTGCCGTGATTTGTCACGGTCGGCGGGAAAAAAAAGCGCGAAAAAAGACCACGCCATGACAACGGGAGTCCACCCTCACTTTTAACCGTTATCCTTTTTCTTTTTAAATATTTTATTTTTATTACCTACGAAAACAATAAAATTAAACCAGGTTAAGAAAAAAAAATATCAAAAAGTAGGCGCTAGAAAGTCACTATGGGTCGTAGGGTCAATAGAGGTAGTTAAATCATCTCAGGAAGAAAGGAAAAAAGATGATGAACCAAAAAGCGTAAGGATTTCGCAGGGAAAAAAAATTGCGAACGTGAAATTTACGCTAATTCAGACCCGTGAAACGTGGGTGACGGTTAATCCCCGTGTTTAAGGGCCTCACACGGTGTCAAGTTAGTTAACGAAGATTCCGGGAACGGTACAGCTTGTTTTTGGACTCTCAAGACATGTTTTGATGTCCGTTTCGTACGTCCCAGCTTTCCATCCAGGATCCGAGTTGACTAACGGCCCTTAGCACACATTTTACTCCTTGCGTGTAAAACCTCTCCTAGCAATAAGGAAAAAAAATTAAAAGACAAGTGCGTAAATAATAGGTCTGGATTTCTCGGATTTTTTTCAGTAGAGACTCAAAGTCAGCCCGGACTTGACTATTTAATGACATACCGATAACACGCAATTGAGCGATAATGACAGTTCGTTTAAATCGGAAAAAGGAAACAGGATATTATTCAAATATGCGCAGCTTTTTGAAAACTAAACTGGATTCGACATGCTATTTAAAGATGAATTCTAAAATAATCGAGAAAGCGAGGCTATTTGGCCAAAAACTGGAACCCAAAATCCAGCAAAAAAGGGTTATTCTTAGCTCAAAATTGAGAAAAAAGGCTCAGAATTTGGTTAAAACTAAAGAAAATGCCAAACATCTTGGTAAAATGGGTGGTTCTTAGCATAAAGATTGAAGAAAACGACACAGAAAAGGGTGTTTGTACGCCTAAAAATAAAACGCCAAAGAATCCGGATAAAAGGGCGTTCCTTGGCCTAAAATTTAGAAAACACCAAAGAATTCGATAATAAGGGAGTTTCTTGGCCAAACACAGATGAAAACACCATTTTAACGGTGTTCCTTGGGTAAAAGGGTGTTTCTTGGCCTAAAAACTGAGTAAAACGCCATGGAATCCAGCAAAGGTGTTTCTTCGCTCTAAAACTTTGGAAAACGGTGATCCTTTTTTTTCTTCGGAACTTCTCTTTCAGATAAACTTTATAATAAATACGATTATTAAAAAAGAATTTTTCAAACTACTTATGACTGTTATTAGGTGTAGAAAATGAAACTCAGCCACAGGGTAAATTTGAATTTTGTAGATTTTAGCCGAGTTTCATTTTGTACACCTAGTAGTTCATACTTTTAAAATTTTGAACATTTTAGGCGTTAAAGTCCATCAAAAGTTGACCTTCTCCGTGTAAGAAGGTTATTGAAGTATAACCATTAAGAAGGTTAATTTTTAAAGGCTTGTAAATCGTAAACCGTGACCGATATTGATAAAATGCACTAAATAAAATCTGTTGGAAATTCAATTCTCTTTAATTTTTATTCTATTCATTTTTCTCTAGGACGCACTGTTTTCAAGATAAATTTATTTTTAAACAAAATTATTTTCCGAAAATGGTGCAGCCTAGAAAAAAATAATTAAGTGCAAATTAATAGAGAATCCTACAAGTTTTATTTATTAGGTGTACAAAATGAAACTCAGCCAGGTAAATTTGAATTTTGTAGATTTTGGCCGAGTTTCATTTTGTACACCAATAATAACTCAATTTAGACAAAAGTTAACTTTCAATTTCTGCCCATAAAGAATTAAGTCGAAAAAACACAAGAACAATAGAAGTGCTCTGGGCATTTCTCTTCCTTAAAGGACTATTAAAAGGGATATTGAATTTAAAATTCAAATAAGGGCAGATAAAAGATTTCATTGAGAAAGTTATATTTTGGAGCAATGCATTTATATTGTCTGGATGTCTTAAAAAACGAAAGTCGATAATTTCCGTTCATAAAACGCATAAGTCGGAATGTTTTATAGACCTGGATTTGCATTTAAATTGCATTCCGGGAGTTGAATGGGCGGGAAATCGCGTGAAATGGACGCTCGAAGACGCGAGAACTTGGATTTTATTCCCGCCCAAGATTTGAGAATTTGCACTGTGAAGCCTTTTTACTGGAACAGGAAACCGCTTCATTTTCACCCTAGGGGAAACCTTAATGGAGAAATCGACAAAAGTGTTTTTCAACAAAGGAATCCCATTTAATGCGGTTAACTCGTAATACATTTAAATCGATATAATTGCCTTAGAAAGTACAAGCATCCAAAATTCTGGCGAGGGCATAAAATATCAGAAAAACGTTTTATCAACAAGTCTTTAGTAAATCATCCTTATATTAAGCTCTATATTCAGATAATTATACCTTTTTATCCGAAAAATAGAAGAAAAAAGAATCAACGAATTTACGATCCTAACTGTACCCTTCACATAACTCCCGATAACCTAATTTGATATTTACAGCACGGGTAGGCGCACTATATGTACGAACGGGTCATTTTATTAACATAAACGGCGTCCATAATATGATAATAGACGCCTATGACCTCTCATATAAATAGAAATTGTCTCTTTAAACTTATTTTTCAAAACGAGTTATATGAAAAGGAGGGTCGTTTAAATTCAGAAGGTAAACGTATAAGAAGCCCTATCTGAATTCTAGATCCAAAGGGAGGTCTGCGCCCGCAGGGGCCCTCCTGGTCGGGGGGGGGGGGGCTAAGCCCTGCGAGGTCCCTGGAAAAGCTAAAGATAGGAAATCGCTGGAAACAGAGAAAGGAAACCTGGAATACAAAAGTTTTTCGTTTATCATTATTAAAAAATCTCACATTTTAGAGGAATCAAGGCGTTTTCACCATTTTCACACAGGATTTTCAGGACTTTTTCTTGTTTTTTTTTGGCGAAAATAGCCGGTTTTTACAGGATTTTCAGGAATTTTTTTTCGGTTTTTCATCAAAGAACCCTTATTCTTACAGAAATTTTGGCGGTTTTTCGACATTTTAGAAAGAGCTCGTCAAAACCTACAAAATGGTTAGCGGTTTTTGGAAAAAAATGTTTTAGTCGAAAATTAAGTTTTCCATTTTCCAAACGAAAACTTTTTCGGAAAAACTGCTCCCAAGAACGCCTAGGTATTCCCAAAATAACGAGAATGAGGTTTTGTAAAAAATTTTCCGACGATTTTTAGTTCTCAAATATAGGAAAGTAATTTTAAGTTTCTTCCCCTAACTTGGTCGAATCAAAATATTTTTAGGATCCTCGTGATTTAGAATTATTAATTTTTATTAACTTCCTTAAAGAAGTTATTGTGATGCCCTCCACGTCAGGTTTTTGTGCAAGGGTCTTCCAGACCCCGGAGGGTCAATTCGAATACCTATCTTTACCGATCTCAATATCGTCTGTGGTGCCGGCCGTCCGTCCGTTAGCATTTTTTTCCGGAACACTATATGGCCACAGTTTTCAACCGATTTTTATCAAATTTTCTTTAGTCGGTGAACAAGAAACTAACGAGGGAAAATTTGCTGCGGCTTTTCAACTTTAACCAATTACTCCTTATATTTTTTACGATTTTTTGGTGTAAAAAATTTATCATTTTTTTAAAACTTTAATATTATGATTTTAGTAGGGAGAAATTTCATACTTCCACGCTTTCGAGAGGGACCTCTCTCGGGCAAAAATCCCAATTTGTCTACCTCGTCACTTAAAAAGAACTTCAAAAATTTCTCAGAAAAAAAGCGCTTTAAAAAAGAAAACTCAGAAAATTTTTCAAAGAAAAAAAGTTGGAAAATTTTTCGAAAATTAAAAAAGAAAAAAAACCTTAGACAATTTTTAGACAATAAAAAACTTCCCTCTGCGTTATACTACCCCTCCGTTATACGTCCCCCTCCCTTATACGTCCCCCTCCCTTATACTTCCCCTCCGTTATACTTCACTTTTAGGAAGTTTTGTTGGAAGCTCTTTAAACTAGTACTTTTTTTTCTTGATTTTTCTTCAGGGCCACAATAAAAAATGGTTAACAATAAATAACCCATCAAAAAACGCTGGCTACTGGGGTACACCTTGTTTTATTAATTACTCCTTGTCTTATATATTTTTTGGCTTGACCGTTCTAATTATAATGGGCGCCTCAGTTAAGGAATTACAAATTTCCTTGTCGGTTCTTGTGTTTATAAAAGGTTCGTCCATCAAGGGTATAAATCTAAAGTGGTGGCAAGGGCCTTAAATTAAACGATAATAAGAGTGGAACGGGGCCCCCTTTTTTTTCTTCTCCACTTTTATTTTTCTTCTTTACCCCCTTGAGGCCGTTTATTCCCGGGGCGTAAATTGTTGATTCTTCATCTTGTCGATTCTCCGATGAAAGGGACCCATTGAAAGACGAGTCTCATAAAAATTATTCATAAGAAAGTAAGCTCTGAAGAAGAGAGAAAAAAAAGGCGACAAAGGACATGATGCTTAGAAAGCTCACGCCTCAAGATTCACCGAGGAATAACGTCGACGAAATAGGCAGAAGAAAACAATTGCGCGCCTTTATAAATCTGTAAGTTTCTCTCCATTTTTAGGTTTCAATCGGAAACGATATCGTTTCTTTCGCCCATTTTCTTTTTCTAGACAACCAGGAAGAAGAAAATCGAAAATGGTTTGAGAATCCATTTTCACAAGTTAGTGTTCTGCTTTTTGGAGGACTTTAATTTTTTACTTTCGCAAAGAGAATTTATTGTATTCTCCCTCAACGCTAAAACTGTCGCAGTTTATGCAGCAGATTTTAAGTTGTTTTCCCAAGTTTTCGGGCCAAAAACGCCCTTTTCACCAGATTTTAAGGCGTTTTTCTAAATTTTGGGGCCAAGAACGCCCTTTTTACCAAATTTTAGGTGTTTCCCTACGTTTTTGGGCTAAGAACGCCCTGTTAACCAGATTTTAAGGCGTTTTCCTAAGTTTTTAGGACAAGAACGCCCTTTTCACCAGATTTTAAGGCGTTTTCCTAAGTTTTCAGGACAAGAACGCTTTTTTCACCAGATTATAAGGCGTTTTCCTAAGTTTTCAGGACAAAAACGCCCTTTTCACCAAATTTTAGGCGTTTCCCTAAGTTTTTGGGCTAAGAACGCCCTTTTTACCAGATTTTAATGCGTTTTCCTAAGTTTTCAGGACAAGAACGCCCTTTTACCAGATTTTAAGGCAGTTTTCCTAAGTTTTCAGGACAAGAACGCCCTTTTTACCAGATTTTAAGGCAGTTTTCCTAAGTTTTCAGGACAAGAACGCCCTTTTTACCAGATTTTAAGGCGTTTTCCCAAGATTTTGGGCCTAAAACGCCCTTTTCACCTGATTATAAGGCGTTTCCCCTAAGATTTCGGGCCAAAAACGCCGTTTTTTCCAGATTTTAAGGCGTTTCCCCTAAGATTTCGGGCCAAATCCGTTTTTTCCAGATTTCAAGGCGTTTTCCTAAGTTTTTAGGAGAAGAACGTCCTTTTTACCAAATTTTAGGCGTTTCCCTAAGTTTTGGCTAAGAACGCCCTTTTTACCAGATTTTAAGGCGTTTTTCTAAGTTTTGGGGCTAAAAACGCCCTTTTTACCAAATTTTAGGCGTTTCCCTAAGTTTTGGGGCCGAGAACGCCCTTTTTACCAAATTTTAGGCGTTTCCCTAAGTTTTCAGGCCAAGAACGCCCTTTTTACCAGATTTTAAGGTGTTTTTCTAAATTTTGGGGCCAAGAACTCCCTTTTTACCAAATTTTAGGCGTTTCCCTAAGTTTTCAGGCCAAGAACGTCCTTTTTACCAAATTTTAGGCGTTTCCCTAAGTTTTGGCTAAGAACGCCCTTTTTACCAGATTTTAAGGCGTTTTTCTAAGTTTTGGGGCCGAGAACGCCCTTTTTACCAAATTTTAGGCGTTTCCCTAAGTTTTCAGGCCAAGAACGCCCTTTTTACCAGATTTTAAGGTGTTTTTCTAAGTTTTCAGGGCAAGAACTCCCTTTTCACAAGATTTTAAGGTGTTTTTCTAAGTTTTAGGGACAAAAACGTCCTTTTTAACAGGTTCTATTTGAATTAGAAAAAAGTGTGAGTTACAAAAATTGTCTTTTCACTTTTTTAACTTGTTAAAGAAATAGAGAGGAGTTGAGAGGGAATCTCCTCGATAAATTTCTCAGCACCCTGGGGGGTTGGAGAGCGTAATAATAATTTAAACGGTCATTTCAATAAACTTGGATAACCCCTAGCTAGTACATATATAATTTTGATTTATCGTTTTAAAGAGCAGTTTTCCAATTAAAGTTTGGAATCTGCAGAAAATCGGATGGGGGAAAAGGCGCATTTAACCGGCTTGTTTGATTAACGGTGGAGACTTTTTTGTGGAGGAGAAAAAATGTGATGGAAGAAAAAGAGGCTGAATAATAATCGCTCTAATGAGTCGAGTATCAGGAGAGCATGAGGTAGCAAGAGTGGCCTGAAGTGGGGGGATGTTTGTATATGTGGGGAGAGGGGGCTATCGGCTGCTCGGGAACGTTTCTTTTTCCCTCCAGTCTTTATCAAGTCTTCGAATCGTGAAGTGGAGGTCTGTGATGTGATGTTGGGTCAGTTGGTGCAAAGGTTCTCGCTAAGCCCGGTCACTTCGCCGCTGGCGAGTCCGAAATCACGAAGGCGCCCCGCGAAAAGCCTCGCTGCGAGGAGAAGTCTCAAAGAGGAATTTAGGGAAATCCAGTCGGAACCCGAAGACGGTGGTGGCGTCGAGAAAAAGCCCAGGAGCAAACGTCGTATCGAAAAGTTAAAAGGGAGAAGATTGGAAGTCTCAGCTCCCCTTCAAGGATCGAAATCCATGGGAAGACTCGACGGTCTCAAACAGGTTCATTTTTACCTTTTTTCTTCCCTCCCGCAACATAAACACATCAACAAGTGATTCATGCCGAAGGACATCCCCTTCTCGATAATTAGCCTCCCTCGTTAATCCCCGCAAACAAGGCACAATCCATTTTATATCTTCACCGATATTTTTACCCACCACGTGAATGATCGGTTTCGCTTTATTCCACAAACCGGTTTATTTTTCGTTCCAGAACCAACTAACTTTCCACAGGTGCGAAAAAACATGTTTTTACATGTCTAATTCATGAAAATTAATAATTTACAACCCACAAGTTTATATAAAAACCAGAAGAAACCTTAGGATTAAAAGAATTTCGCTTAACTCGCCTCGTTTCAGGAACAGTGAAAACTGGATTCTTGACCTTTACGATACCAATAAACATTAAATTCGTCCGGCCATTCAGTCAATGGAAGTTATTGTAATACTCTCCAATGCAGGAAAAAGAGTCATCCAGACCTCTGAAAGAAAATTTGACTAGTAATCTTTACAGATCAAGAGTTAGTAGCGGCAGAAAGCTGATTTTCGGGTGATTCAACACCAAAAAAACCTCTTTGCCGTATTTTTAGGCGTTTTCCTTAGTTTCAAGGCCAAGAAACATTCTTTTCGCAGGGTTCCATGGCGTTTCCTCACTTTTTAGGCCTACTATCACCCTTTTATTGGATTCTTTAGCGTTTTCCTCAGTTTTAGGCAAAAAACACCCTTTTATTGAGTTCTTTGGCGTTTTCCTTAGTTTTAGGCCTACGATCACCCTTTTTATTGAGTTCTTTGGCGTTTTCCTCAGTTTTTAGGCCTGCAATCACCCTTTTTATTGAGTTCTTTGGCGTTTTCCTCACTTTTTAGGCCTACAATCACCCTTTTTATTGGATTCTTTAGCGTTTTCCTCAGTTTTTAGGCAAAAAACACCCTTTTTATTGAGTTCTTTGGCGTTTTCCTTAGTTTTTAGGCCTACGATCACCCTTTTTATTGAGTTCTTTGGCGTTTTCCTCAGTTTTTAGGCCTGCAATCACCCTTTTTATTGAGTTCTTTGGCGTTTTCCTCAGTTTAAGGCCTACAATCACCCTTTTTATTGAGTTCTTTGGCGTTTTCCTCAGTTTTTAGGCAAACAAACACCCTTTTAATTGAGTTCTTTGGCGTTTTCCTCAGTTTTTAGGCAAACAAACACCCTTTAATTGAGTTCTTTGGCGTTTTCCTCAGTTTTTAGGCCTACAATCACCCTTTTAATTGAGTTCTTTGGCGTTTTCCTCAGTTTTTAGGCCTACAATCACCCTTTTTATTGAGTTCTTTGGCGTTTTCCTCAGTTTTTAGGCAAACAAACACCCTTTTATTGAGTTCTTTGGCGTTTTCCACAGGTTTTAGGCAAACAAACACCCTTTTAATTGAGTTCTTTGGCGTTTTCCTCAGTTTTTAGGCAAACAAACACCCTTTTTACTGAGTTCTATGGTGTTTTTTGGTTTATTAGCCAACAAACACCCTTTTTTAACCGAAGAAATTTGGTTTAGAGCAATTTCTTTACACAGAAGACGAAAATCGGACAAGTTTTACGAGTGTTCGGAAGAGTTGATTTCTTTATGGGAGCATCCGAAGCTTAATTAGGGGAAAAAGGTACATTTTTTTATTCCATCACCTCGACGTCTACCTGAGAAAATTATACAGGTGGTAACTTCGAAGCTCAGGCCTTCGGACGCTTCCCCCCGAAAAAAAAACTTATCACGCCTTTTTTTATGCTAGTTGAAAACGTCGAAAACAAAGACGAATTAGGCGCCACGTGCGCCTTTTTAAAAATATTCTTTTGAATTTAAATATTTGTTCTCTTTTGTTGTGGAGATAAACAACCTTTAATCGTATAAGGATCGAACCAGTATGTATTACAATTTTGAAAACAACTTAATCCACGTTTTTTCCACCAGATAACCAGTTTTAAAAGCCAAATTTTGCTTCATTTTCTACACTTTTTGTTCCAATTTTCAGAAGAACTGTTAAATATCTATCTACGTCATCCTCTCCTTCAATCTTCCTCAATGAGAAGTTATTGTATTGCCCTCCATGACTGGTTTGGCTGAGAAACGCCCTTTTTGCCAGATTCTATGTTATTCCTTAGTTTTCATTTTGTTCGTAAAAATCAAGGTTTTTCCCCATGTTGTTGTTACCTATGATTCAAAATTTTATTAATAGATAAACTTTAAAAAAGAGAACAAAAATCCTTATTTATGAAAAGGTAGCTCTTAAATAAACAATGGTCTCCTTATTCGGCACTTTTCCTACTTTTATTTACTCATCGTTCTTTATCATTTTCGCCCATAAATTATTTAAAACTGTTGAAAGAAAATTTGACTAGTAATCTTTACAGATCAAGAGGTAGTAGCGGCAGAATGCTGATTTTCGGGTGATTCAACACCAAAAAAACCTCATTTAGGCGTTTTCCTTAGGTTCAAGGCCAAGAAACACCCTTTTCGCAGGGTTCCATGGCGTTTTCCTCAGTTTTTAGGAAAACAATCACCCTTCTTATTGAGTTCTTTGGCGTTTTCCTCAGTTTTTAGGCAAACAAACACCCTTTTTATTGAGTTCTTTGGCGTTTTCCTCAGTTTTTAGGCCTACGATCACCATTTTATTGAGTTCTTTGGCGTTTACCTCAGTTTTTAGGCCTACGATCACCCTTTTTGCATGGTTCCATGGCGTTTTCCTCAGTTTTTAGGCAAACAAACACCCTTTTTATTGAGTTCTTTGGCGTTTTCCTTAGTTTTTAGGCAAAGAAACAGCCTTTTTATTGAGTTCTTTGGCGTTTTCCTCAGTTTTTAGGCCTACAATCACCCTTTTTATTGAGTTCTCCGGCGTTTTCCTCAGTTTTTAGGCCTA
Organism: Orius insidiosus; assembly: GCA_014119065.1. Classification (NCBI taxonomy): domain Eukaryota; kingdom Metazoa; phylum Arthropoda; class Insecta; order Hemiptera; family Anthocoridae; genus Orius; species Orius insidiosus. The sequence continues at coordinate 54,585 of JACGAQ010000339.1, read as the reverse complement.
CAATCACCCTTATTTTTTAGTTCTCTGGCGTTTTCCTCAGTTTTTAGGCAAACAAACGCCCTTTTTATTGGATTCTTTAGCGTTTTCCTCAGTTTTTAGGCAAACAAACGCCCTTTTTATTGAGTTCTCTGGCGTTTTCCTCAGTTTTTAGCAAACAAACACCCTTTTTATTGGATTCTTTAGCGTTTTCCTCAGTTTTTAGGCAAAAAACACCCTTTTTATTGAGTTCTTTGGCGTTTTCCTTAGTTTTTAGGCAAAGAAACATCCTTTTTATTGAGTTCTTTGGCGTTTTCCTCAGTTTTTAGGCCTACAATCACCCTTTTTATTGAGTTCTCCGGCGTTTTCCTCAGTTTTTAGGCCTACAATCACCCTTATTTTTAGTTCTCTGGCGTTTTCCTCAGTTTTTAGGCAAACAAACACCCTTTTTATTGAGTTCTTTGGCGTTTTCCTCAGTTTTGAGGCCTTAAAAAAAAAAGACATTTAAAAGAAAAAAAAAATGTGGTGGGGGAGATTCTGACGTACACCTGACTCTTGAGAGTTGACGTCCTTCAGTCTGCCTCTTGTTGTTCTTAAAAATTACAAGTTTCCCAGCTTATAAAATTAGGGCGATTATTAAGTTTGGCTAAGAGTTTCGAAACGTGTGAAAGTTACAATTTTTCAGTTTGTCGAAACGATTTTACTTTTAAAATTCTGAGGAGTAACAAGGGTGGGTAAAGTGGCCGTTAACATTTTGGCTCCGACCGCTAGTTAAACGCTTGACCAGAGTCCGGCGAACCGTTGAAACCCAAACTCGACACCGCTACCTTAAAAAAAAAAGGAAACATAAGAATTCCACACAAAAATTCATGATACAATAAAATCGGAATGTCTGATCTTTTTTTTCCTTTAAGGTCATCGGGTTCAAGTGTAAACGCCTACGAGTTCGCATTGATTCTTTGATATCGGGTGAAAGTAAAATTTTTTTTAAAAAAGGATTTCCACTTTTAAGATCTCACACGTTTCAAAATCTCCATGTTTTGTCTTTACCTTTTATTTCCGTATGAATAAGCTTTTTTTCCTGCTTACGTAAGGTTTATTAGTTAGGGGAAAAAAAAGAATAAACAATATTGAGTTTAACGAGCTGGGAAGCGGACGGTAATCTATTTTAATATATTATGTAACCACATATCAAGAAGTTTCATTCAAAGTAGTAGGAAATGCAATCGGAAAATTCTAGAGCCCTGGGAGAAGCTTGTGGCAGATTCTATATCCTAATGGCCGATTTACGGGACTAGCCAAGCGCTATTGACTGTGGCGGATTTACACACCTGAGCAAAAGGGAGTTAGCTGGCAGATTCTTTTTCCTGAAGCCCCGTTTACTAGGCGCCAAAGGGAGTTACAGAAAGATTCCTTTCCTAAAGCCCCGTTTACACGGCCGAGCAAGAGGGAGCAACTGGCTGATTCGATTTTCTAAAGCCCCGCTTACACGGCCAAGCCAAAGGGAGTTAACTGGCAGATTTCTCCGTTTACACTGCGCCAAAGGGAGTTAACTGGCAGATTCTTTTTCTGAAGCCCCGTTTACACGTGCCAAAGGGAGTTAACTGGCAGATTCTTTTTCCTGAAGCCCCGTTTACACGGCGCCAAAGGGAGTTAACTGGCAGATTCCTCCGTTTACACTGCGCCAAAGGGAGTTAACTGGCAGATTCTTTTTCCTGAAGCCCCGTTTACACGGCGCCAAAGGGAGTTAACTGGCAGATCCTACCGTTTAAACGGCGCCAAAGGGAGTTTACTGGCAGATTCCTCCGTTTACACTGCGCCAAAGGGAGTTAACTGGCAGAATCTTTTTCCTGAAGCCCCGTTTACACGGCGCCAAAGGGAGTTAACTGGCAGATCCTACCGTTTAAACGGCGCCAAAGGGAGTTAACTGGCAGATTCCTCCGTTTACACTGCGCCAAAGGGAGTTAACTGGCAGATTCTTTTTCCTGAAGCCCCGTTTACACGGCGCCAAAGGGAGTTAACTGGCAGATCCTACCGTTTAAACGGCGCCAAAGGGAGTTTACTGGCAGATTCTTTTTCCTGAAGCCCCGTTTACACGGCGCCAAAGGGAGTTAACTGGCAGATTCTTTTTCCTGAAGCCCCGTTTACACGGCGCCAAAGGGAGTTAACTGGCAGATCCTACCGTTTAAACGGCGCCAAAGGGAGTTAACTGGCAGATTCCTCCGTTTACACTGCGCCAAAGGGAGTTAACTGGCAGATTCTTTTTCCTGAAGCCCCGTTTACACGGCGCCAAAGGGAGTTAACTGGTAGATCCTACCGTTTAAACGGCGCCAAAGGGAGTTAACTGGCAAATTCTTTTTCCTGAAGCAGCCCCGTTTACACGGCGCAAAAGGGAGTTAACTGGCAGATTCCTCCGCTTACACTGCGCCAAAGGGAGTTAACTGGCAGATTCTTTTTCCTGAAGCCCCGTTTACACGGCGCAAAAGGGAGTTAACTGGCAGATCCCACCGTTTAAACGGCGCCAAAGGGAGTTAACTGGCAGATTCCTCCGTTTACACTGCGCCAAAGGGAGTTAACTGGCAGATTCTTTTTCTTGAAGCCCCGTTTACACGGCGCCAAAGGGAGTTAACTGGCAGATTCTTTTTCCTGAAGCCCCGTTTACACTGCGCCAAAGGGAGTTAACTGGCAGATTCCTCGGTTTACACGGCGCCAAAGGGAGTTAACTGGCAGATCCTACCGTTTAAACGGCGCCAAAGGGAGTTAACTGGCAGATTCCTCCGTTTACACTGCGCCAAAGGGAGTTAACTGGCAGATTCTTTTTCCTGAAGCCCCGTTTACACGGCGCCAAAGGGAGTTAACTGGCAGATCCTACCGTTTAAACGGCGCCAAAGGGAGTTTACTGGCAGATTCCTCCGCTTACACTGCGCCAAAGGGAGTTAACTGGCAGATTCTTTTTCCTGAAGCCCCGTTTACACGGCGCCAAAGGGAGTTAACTGGCAGATCCTACCGTTTAAACGGCGCCAAAGGGAGTTTACTGGCAGATTCCATTTCTTGAAGCCTTTTTTACACGAACGCGAAACTATTTCTATAATTCTTCTTCTTCTTTATTTCATTAATTTCTTTATTTCTTTATATCATTAATTATTTCTATAATATTTATCGAAAGGTTTAGGATTTTTGAATTGGCATAAAATCCCAATTCTCGCCTTTTCTCTCGTTATCTAACTAAATTTTCTGTAAGGAAAAAAAACGTGGGAAATGGGAGCTGAAAAACAGGTAGGAAAGAACGAAAAAAAAAAAACTATTGTTGATCCAACCCTTTTACTCCTGTACATTCAGTTAACTCGCTAAGGCAATGCTATCGTAAGTCTTTAATTCTCCGTATAATTCGCATTTCCACGGAGACTGGTCGAGTTGCGCAACCCGTTTGGAAAGCCTTTTCCACGAGTCACTGCTCCCCGTCGTCTTTTTTTTTTTTCGCGAAAATCTTGGCTCATAAAACACAAAAATAAACTACATCAACCAAAAGAAAAATGCTAAAATAAAATTAAATAAAAAATTTCCCTTTTATAGGATTGTGCAGAATAAATTATTTGCATTAAAATAGTACTCAAAATGCAATAAATTACAGGAAAAAATAAAATGAATATTAAAACTTAAAAGTAACATAAAGTCGGGTTACGTAATTATGTGATGAGCCGGTTTGCGCAACCCGAGACTCATGTGGGGTACCACTTCTCCCTTTATCCAATAAGTTCGAATGAAAGTTCTCCTTTATTTATTTTTTATTTTATCCTTTCTTACCAAACAGGTGGGAATCGCTCGTTCGATTCGATGGCTGAAAGTTAAAATCCGGTTTTTTTATTGGGTTTCGTGTGTTTTGAAATTTCCTGAATCGAAGAAAGTCTGCTACCAGACGATTGTTTGATATAATTGGATGCCCTCGTTTTTTTCTTAATATCTCGAAAAAACACTTTTCCTTCGATTTTTCGTCCGAGGAGCCCCCATCAAAATTTTGTGGGGCTTTCTTTCGGTTTAGGCTACAAAAAGTCCCTAATTTCTCAATTTTCTGACGTTTATTCGATTTTTTTTTGGCGAAGGGACCGTTTTACTATATTTTTTAGAGTTTTCCTCCATTTTTCTGACAGGTGATCCATTTCATCAGGATTAGTTGGCGTTTCCTTAGTTCTTTCGTAGCAAAAACTCCTCATTTACCGAACTTTTGGTTGAATTCTTCTATTTTTCGGCAGAGAAACTCCCCATTCACAGGATTTTTGGGTGATTCCAACGTTCTTTCGGACGAAAAATTGCCCATTCACTGGATTTTTGGGTGATTCCATCGTTCTTTCGGACGAAAAATTCCCTATTCATTGGATTTTTGGGCTATTCCTTCGTTCTTTCGGACGAAAAATTCCCCATTCACAGAATTTTTGGGTGATTCCATCGTTCTTTCAGACGAAAAATTCCCCATTCACTGGATTTTTGGGAGGTTCCTTCGTTCTTTCGGACGAAAAATTCCCCATTCACAGGATTTTTGTGCTATTCCTTCGCTCTTTCGGACGAAAAATTCCCTATTCACTGGATTTTTGGGCTATTCCTTCTTTCTTTCGGATTAAAAATTGCCCATTCACTGGATTTTTGGGTGATTCCATCGTTCTTTCGGACGAAAAATTCCCCATTCACTGTATTTTTGGGCTATTCCTTTGTTCTTTCGGACGAAAAATTCCCCATTCACAGAATTTTTGGGTGATTTCATCGTTCTTTCAGACGAAAAATTCCCCATTCACTGGATTTTTGGGAGGTTCCTTCGTTCTTTCGGACGAAAAATTCCCCATTCACAGGATTTTTGGGTGATTCCAACGTTCTTTTGGACGAAAAATTCCCCATTCACTGGATTTTTGGGAGATTCCTTCGTTCTTTCGGACGAAAAATTGCCCATTCACAGAATTTTTGGGTGATTCCATCGTTCTTTCAGACGAAAAATTCCCCATTCACGGATTTTTGGGAGATTCCTTCGTTCTTTCGGACGAAAAATTCCCCATTCACAGGATTTTTGGGAGATTCCTTCGTTCTTTCGGACGAAAAATTCCCCATTCACAGGATTTTTGGGTGATTCCAACGTTCTTTTGGACGAAAAACTCCCCATTCACTGGATTTTTGGGAGATTCCTTCGTTCTTTCGGACGAAAAATTCCCCATTCACAGGATTTTTGGGTGATTCCAACGTTCTTTTGGACGAAAAATTCCCCATTCACTGGATTTTTGGGAGATTCCTTCGTTCTTTCGGACGAAAAATTGCCCATTCACAGAATTTTTGGGTGATTCCATCGTTCTTTCAGACGAAAAATTCCCCATTCACTGGATTTTTGGGAGATTCCTTCGTTCTTTCGGACGAAAAATTCCCCATTCACAGGATTTTTGGGAGATTCCTTCGTTCTTTCGGACGAAAAATTTCCCATTCACAGGATTTTTGGGTAATTCCTTCGTTCTTTCGGACGAAAAATTCCCCATTCACAGGATTTTTGGGTGATTCCAACCTTTTATTCGGACGAAAAATTTCCCATTCGCAGGATTTTTGGGTAATTCCTTCGTTCTTTCGGACGAAAAATTCCCCATTCACAGGATTTTTGGGTGATTCCAACGTTCTTTCGGACGAAAAATTTCCCATTCACAGGATTTTTGGGAGATTCCTTCGTTCTTTCGGACGAAAAATTTCCCATTCACAGGATTTTTGGGTAATTCCTTCGTTCTTTCGGACGAAAAATTCCCCATTCACAGGATTTTTGGGTGATTCCAACCTTTTATTCGGACGAAAAATTTCCCATTCGCAGGATTTTTGGGTAATTCCTTCGTTCTTTCGGACGAAAAATTCCCCATTCACAGGATTTTTGGGTGATTCCAACGTTCTTTCGGACGAAAAATTTCCCATTCACTGGATTTTTGGGCTATTCCTTCGTTCTGTCGGACAAAAACTCCCCATTCACTGGATTTTTGGGCGAATTCATAGTTCTTTTGGCCAAAAACGCCCCGTTTTTGTGGCATTTTTCTTGATCTTTTGCAAGACACCCCCTTTTTTGTCCTAAATATTCTGAGGTTATAAAGCTAGTTAGGAAAAACACGATGGATGATTTCTTCAATTTGTTTTTTATCGCTATAGAATTGATTAGTCTTGACTAATAAGTGAGTTAGGCGCTTATTTATCCTGAGTCAAGTTTTAAGATAAACACCGTATCCGCCTTATTTTCTGGAATGTCTGGATTTTTTCATATTCAAGTGGTTTTCCTATTTCGGCCTTTTCCTCCCCATAAGGTCCGGAAGAGTCAGATGCGGCGAGACATCTGTTACCGATAATATCGTCCGTCTACCGGGATCACGTTTAAAACACTTTTCATTATTAATGATTAGGCAACGTTTTTTTTCCTTCTCGCGCTCCCGATGAGTCATCGCCGTGGAAGATTCCGGAAAAGGGTGCATCTCCCCCAGCTTTTTTCCGGGGGTGGACCGTCTGACTCAGAGAAATGTCGTAGTTATGATCCTATTATCATAAAATAGAGGGTGAAAAGTGGGTACTTAAACATATCAGAAAAAGGGCAATATCTCTGTTTTTCCCACTCTCGCAATCTTTCTTCGACTCACCCCTCTTGAAAGGCAAAACTTACGCCCGTCTACCTTGATGTTTAAACGTTTTCGAAGGGAATATTATTAGGTGTACAAAATGAAACTCGGCTAAAATGTACAAAATTCAAATTTACCCTGTGGCTGAGTTTCATTTTGTACACCTAATAAATAACAATTGTAGGAAATTTAATTCTCTATTTTGTACTTTATTTTTTTTCTAGGATGCACCATTTTCGGAAAATAATTTTTTTTTAAATAAATTTATCTTGAAAACAGTGCGTCCTAGAGAAAAAATGAAGAGAATAAACATTAAAGAGAATTAAATTTCCAACAGATTTTATTTAGTGCATTTTTTCAATATCTGTAACGGTTTACGATTTACAAGCCTTTAAAAATTGACCTTCTTAATGGTTATACTTCAATAACCTTCTTACACGGAGAAGGTCAACTTTTGATGGACTTTAACGCCTAAAATGTTTAAAATTTTGAAAAAATGAACAACTAGGTGTACAAAATGTAACTCGGCTAAAATCTACAAAATTCAAATTTACCTGGCTGAGTTTCATTTTGTACACCTAATACGTTGCCCAGACTCTTTAATCCCCTCTAATCCTCAACTTAAGCCATAATGTTTCCTATGTTTTCATAGACATGAATGAAAAAGTGTGCGTCATAATTTATCACGACTTTCACCTTCACCCAGTTTTTTTTTAAGATACGAGAAAATAAAGGTCACAATTGAAGTATTGATATAAAATTGACAGTTCTGAACGATAGGATTTCATTAAAGTTCTAGTTCTCAGGCATTTCCGACGTTTTACATCATGATGGGTGAGAATTTTTTTCAGTTCTTAAGACTTTAATTTTGGATAGATGACGTTAGGAGTCGACAATGCTGGATTTGCATACGTCCCCGCAAGATTCTTCCATTAACGCATTACTCGTTTTCTTCGGTTCAACGCCCCGTCGACGAGAAAGTCGACAAAATTCTCCGGCAAACGCGATGACATTCGAGATATGAATCATAAGACTGGAGAGAGAAAAAAACGGGGACATTTTTACGACCGCGGTCTCGTTCTCGGTTTCAATTCTATTTTCTAAAACCATTAAATACGAGTCGATGATAGTAATCAAATCGTTGTCTCGGGTTCAACGTTTCGAGTGAAAGCGGTTTTGAGTCTATCGGACACAGGTGCTTACCCTTTGAAGATAAATAAACGTTTCTTCCTAATCTTCTTCCCTCTTATGAAAAAATCGTTTAATCTACACCGCGGAGTCTCGGCTTCTTCAGGCAGAGTCTTCATAGGTTGGCGCAACTGCATATTAGGTGTACAAAATGAAAAAATAATTTTTTTTAAAAATAAAAATATATCTTGAAAACAGTGCGTCCTAGAGAAAAAAATGAATAGAATAAAAATTAAAGAGAATTAAATTTCCAACAGATTTTATTTAGTGCATTTTTTCAATATCTGTAACGGTTTGCGATTTACATGCCTTTAAAGATTAACCTTCTTAATGGTTATACTTCAATAACCTTCTTACACGGAGAAGGTCAACTTTTGATGGACTTTAACACCTAAAATGTTTAAAATTTTGAAAAAATGAACTAATAGGTGTACAAAATGAAACTCGGCTAAAATCTACAAAATTCAAATTTACCCTGTGGCTGAGTTTCATTTTGTACTCCTAATAAATGTAAGCCCCCTTTAATTTAAATCAAAGAATTTGATGGTGTAGTTTAAAATGCGCCTGGATATATAGGGTACCCCCAACAGAACCTAACTTCGTTATTTCAAATGAGAACCCTTATTTTTTATTTCAGATTCGTTATCTACGCAAAAGAAGGGAAATTAAAAAAAAAAAAAAAAAAAGAGTCTGAGGTCAATTTTAACGGATTTTAGCGCAAAAAACGCTAAAATCTGCATTTTTTAAAGTTAATGGTCATATGAATAGTCGAATCACCTTGAAATTTTTCGTAGATTACAAATCTGAAATAAAAAAATAGGGTTCTCATGTGAAATAACGAAGTTAGGATGGGGGCACCCTGTAAATCCAAACGAATTTTAAACTACACCATCAAATTCTTCGATTTAAATTAAGGGGGTTTACATTTAAATTTTTTTCTTAAAACCACTTTTTAACGCTCAGACGTATGTGTTTGCGGACACCCGGTATATTTAACAAATTTTTGGTGCACAAAAATTTTTTTTAGTTGTGAGAAATTTGATACTTGGATAATACTTGGCGAGAGGTACCCGTGGGCAGAAGGTCCATTATTTCTACCTTGATACTTCAATTTGTCAGAATTTTTTTTTTAACTTAAAAAATATTTGAAATTATACTTCCCCTCCTCTATACTCACCCCTCATTTATTCTTCCCCCTCCTACATTCTTCCTTATCTTTACTTCTATAGACAGGGTCCAGAACCTTTTTACATGATTTTCCTTTCTTTCGTCTCTGAATCTTCGTTTCCTTTCCTCCCTACCAAATTTTAGGCGTTTTCGACTAACCCAGAAAACACCACCTTAATCGAAAAACACCTTTTTTCTGGCATTTTTCTCGATCTTTCGGCAGAGGTTACCCCGTTTAACCCTCTTTTTATCGAATTTTGGGCGGTTTCCTCAGTTTTTTAGGCAAGAAGCCCTTGTCAGCTGATAACTTTCTTTTCGAAAAACCTATTTTTAAACTTTTTGTTTTTGTTTCAGGTGAGTGGTGCTATGCTTTGCTTATGACTTTATGCTTCGTAAGTTCTATTTATTTAAGAAAAAAATCACTATTCTAGTAATTTAAAAAAAAATTGTGGTCCTACAAGCGGCTGGTAACCAACCGGGCCAAATATTTCATCAACGACCCAAATATATCTAACTGGGCCAACGACCAAAATTGCATTTCATTAAAAGCATTTTTCACAGTTTTTGTCTGAAAAACAACAGATTTATGGCATTTGCCTTTTTTTAAGGCATTTTTTACCAAAATTGCATTTTTAAGGCATTTTCGACCTAAATTGCATTTCATTAAAAGCATTTTTCACAGTTTTTGTCTGAAAAACAACAGATTTATGGCATTTTTGACCAAAAATTGACTTTTTTTAAGGCATTTAAAATTACCTATTTTAAGGCATTTTTGACCAAAATTACCTTTTTTTAAGGCATTTTCGACCAAAATGCCTTTCATTAAAAGCATTTTTCACAGTTTTTGTCTGAAAAACAACAGATTTATGGCATTTTTGACCAAAAATTGCCTTTTTTTTTTTAAGGCATTTTTTTTACCAAAATTGCATTTTTAAGGCATTTTCGACCAAAATTGTATTTCATTAAAAGCATTTTTCACTGTTTTTGTCTGAAAAACAACAGGTTTATGGCATTTTTGACCAAAAATTGACTTTTAAGGCATTTAAAATTACCTATTTTAAGGCATTTTTGACCAAAATTACCTTTTTAAGGCATTTTTGACCAAAATTGCATTTTTAAGGCATTTTTGACCAAAATTGCCTTTCATTAGAGGCATTTTTCACAGTTTTTGTCTTAAAAACAACAGATTTATGGCATTTTTGACCAAAAATTGACTTTTTTAAGGCATTTTTGACCAAAATTGCCTTTTTTAACTTATAAGCCTCTTCTCGTTTACTGTTAATTAAACAATAAACGAGTGGAATGTAATTATTTCCGATAAATCCGTGTGTCTTGAGACACCGTTTAAAGTACGAACTGGAAAGTACCATCTAAAAACATGGTTAGTTTGTTGCAGTAGTAAAAACGACCAACTCTCCTCGCATTTGTTGATAATCAAGTATTGGCCCAGTTGGATACAATCATTTTAGTGTTCATTGGCCCAGTTAGATACTTATGATTTTGATACAATGGCCCAGTTAGATACGTCCATCGGCGACATTTTTATCAGGTAGAAAGGATTGGCCCAGTTGCAAAACTCCCCTACAAGCAATCCAGCTACCCTAAAAAATTTTTACACTTCAAAACTTCCTTAAAAAATGGCTATTCGGAGACTTCAAAGGTGCACTTAATTTAGATTATTTTTCAACGGTCTAAATATCAGAGTAATTTCAAACTATTTGATTGAAAGGATCACTTTGGTCTATAATAAGACGTTTTGTAATCGTCTGAAATTAGGTTAAATAAACGAAACTTTTTAAAACAACCACAAATCCTTGAGAAGTCGATAAATAATAGACTTAAAACAAAAGGGGTTTAATTTTAAAATGAACAGATGCAGCCCCTGTTCGCGCGTATCATCTTCCTTAATAGCACGAAAACAATAGAATGACACATTCATGCAGTTTTAGCTTGAAAATCCGTTACTTTTTTATTGATTTTCAAAATGTCGGAATTTTTAGATGCCGTTTGCTTTTAAGGACGAACACTTTCACTAATTTACGAGTTCAAAATGAAAAATTCATGTGAAGCCGTTGTTTTTAAGTTGAAAAGCTCCGCAAACAAAAAGCCTAAAACGACTTTCTCTTTTAACAATTTTATAAAATAGACAAAAGTTTTCGTTTTCTATTAATTTTTTTTTTCCCCTCCAAGGACAAGGTTGTGGCCAAAGGGGAAATACGAGATGCGAAAGGGGCGCGTCCACGATGACTTTCACTGGTGCGTATTGACCCCAAAAGGCTTTCTACGATGCCTCCGGGGGGTCTTCCCGACGATCTTAGAAGAGCGAGAAAGCAAAATCAACGTCGCTCTCCTTATCGGGATATCGTCGACTTAGTAGTTTTTTTCTTTCTTTTTATAATGAGTCAGAAAACCATTAAGACGTCTCCGAACGCTTCAAAATCTTTCGATCTTATCGCACTTCAAACACTTTATTTATTTAAGGTTGGGTTTTTAGTTGAAATTCATTTTTTGGAGAAGACCCAAAAGAAATGAAGAGAAATGATTGTTGGGAGTGTTCCTCAATTTTTTTAAACGCCATAATTTTTTTTACATTCCCTCAATTTTTCGAACTAAAAACTCCTTTTAACTTCCTTAAAAACCCACGTCGGGTTTCTGGAGAAGGGTCTTCCAGACCCCGGAGGGTCAAATCGAATATGATCTTTATCGATCCCAACTTTGTCTGTGGTACCGGCCGTCCGTCCGTAGCATTCTTTTCCAGCCTCAATTTTCAACCGATTTTCACCAAAATCTTATTCAACCAATTTTCTTTAGTCGGTGAACAAGAAACGATTTTCGAATTTCGAAAAAATGGCGGAGATATGTCTGTTTGGAATTTTAAAAAATTCGCTGCGGCCGATTGGTCCGATTTTTACCATATTTTCAATAATTACTCCTTATATTTTTTACGAATTTTCGGTGTAAAAAATAATTTTTTTTTACATTAATTAATAATTATCATTTTAGTAGGGACAAATTTCATACTTCCACCCCTTACGAGAAGGACCTCTCTTGGGCAAAAATCCCATTATTTCAACCTCGACAGGTAGAAAATAATAAGAGTAGGAATAACGACAGACAAATTTTCGAAAAAAAGAACTTCAAAAATTAAAAAAAAAAAACTTAGACATTTTTTGAAAAAAAAAAAAGTTGGAAAATTTTTCGAAAAAAAAAAAGCTAGGAAAGTTTAAATATGTAACTTTTTTAAGGAATTAAAAAAAGTTGAACAATTTCTCGGAAAAAAAAAACTCCTCTCCGTTGTACTTCCCCTCCATTATAATTCCCCTCCGTTATACTTCCCTTTCCTATATTTTTACTTCTCTTTAAGGAAGTTTTCGTTGGAAGCTCTTCAAACTTTATACTGGACAATATTTTCCCGATTTTTCCAACAGAAGCTCCCTTTTTTTTTGAGATTGTCGGGCTTTTCCTTTGTTTGTTCGGCCAATTCTTCTTTTACTCAATTTTTCGGCGTTTTTCTTGGTTTATTGGTTTAAAAACACTGCCCTTGGCATTTTACAATATTTTGAAAAATTTCCTCTCATTCATTTTTTTGTCATTTCTTTCGGCCGAGAAACTTTTGAACGTTTTCTTCGGTTTTTTGGTTAAAAAACGATACTAATTAATATTCTGGCGTTTCAATTCATTTTTTTTTTGTCCTAGGGACCCTTATTTGACCGAATTTTAAACGATTCCCTCCATTTTTTCGGCCGAAAAATTTTTGGGATTTTTGCAAGCGTTGAATGAAGCGTTCCCGGCAGAAAATTCAAGGGAGGATCACTTGGCCGAAAAATGGATTAAAACGTAAGAAAATCAAGTACCTAATGAGGGAGTTTCTCGTTCAAAAAATCGAGGAAAATGTCTAACTTCAACCGGTGGGCCACAAAATTTTTTTTTCGGTCTATGGCGTCTTTATCACCGTGACGAGAAAACAGGAAAAAAAAATACACGTCAAAATTATTCTTTTTTAGAATATAATATTGGTTCGGTCACATAGAGATCCGATTACGTAAAAGAAGTTCATAATCAAAAAGAATTTTCCGTTTTCCTAACTCGGAAACGTCTGACCACAAAACGTTTAGCATTCCTGAATCTGATCCCTCCGGAATTAAAAGAACCGATCCCCGAGTATTCCGTTACATACCGTAATACTGATTTATGCATAATGTGATCTTAATCGTGTTTTCTTCAAGCTCCAACAGCTCCGTCCTTATCATAAAAAAAGGTTAACTAACAATGAAACATCCGTTATACACGACAATCTATTTAAATTCCCAGGAGGTTTGAATTTTTTTGAGATTTCAAAATTCCTTAAGGACGACATGGGAAAAAAAGGAAGCATGCGTAATTGTTTTTATCTTCAAGGATTTTCTATAATTGCATCCTTGATACCTACGAATGAGTAAAGAAGTTATTGAAGAAGGATATGTAAAAGTTGGGTGGTCAATTTTGAACCAAAAAGGTTGCTTATTGGCTAAAATTGGCTTCAAAGTGGTTGCCCACGCCCAAAAACAAAAGAAAGTACGAGTTTGAAGAGCTTCCAACGAAAACTTCCTTAAAGAAAAGTTAAAAATATAGGAGGTGGAAGTATAACGGAGAGGAAGTATAATGGAGGGGGAAGTATAAGGGAGGGAAGTATTAGGTGTACAAAATGAAACTCGGCTAAAATCTACAAAATTCAAATTTACCCTGTGGCTGAGTTTCGTTTTGTACACCTAATAAATAAAAATTGTAGGAAATTTAATTCTCTATTTTGTACTTAATTATTTATTCTAGGATGCACCATTTTCGGAAAATAATTTTTTTAAAAATAAATTTATCTTGAAAACAGTGCGTCCTAGAGAAAAAATGAATAGAATAAAAATTAAAGAGAATTAAATTTCCAACAGATTTTATTTAGTGCATTTTTTCAATATCTGTAACGGTTTACGATTTACGTACAAGCCTTTAAAAATTAACCTTCTTAATGGTTATACTTCAATAACCTTCTTACACGGAGAAGGTCAACTTTTGATGGACTTTAACGCCTAAAATGTTCAAAATTTTGAAAAAATGAACTACTAGGTGTACAAAATAAAACTCGGCTAAAATCTACAAAATTCAAATATACCCTGTGGCTGAGTTTCATTTTGTACACCTAATATAAGGAAGGGAAGTATAAGGGAGGGGAAGCATTACCGAGGGGGAAAATCGGTTGAAAGCTATTAACTATTTGGCTTTTTCCTCTTTCTTTTCCTAGGTCCTATGTCTTCCTTTTTTAAAATTTTAGGATTTTGTAAGGTTGAATAAATTAATTTTTAAAAGCGCGGACGGGTCAATGTTGTCCGGCCCACCGGATGCAGAATGGTCGGATGAACTGTACCGTAAAGCGGAAAACAAAAGGTGGAAATAAAGTGGGGTTATGTGAATAGCGCGAAACAATGCCCGAGAGCATTGATGTTGTACCCTCGATGTGCGAACAGCGTACGACAAACCTCTTCTTCATCCTCCATCAATTTTCTAATCAAACAATTTTTTCCCCTGCGAAGAAGGCTCCGGAGGTCTCTGTGCGCAAATGTCGCCAGAACAGGACGTGGCATTCCGATAGTTACAGTAGCGGGAGCGATACTACCCTAGAATTTGGAATGATTGCTTAAGTCGCGTTTTTCTAGTTGAGGAATTTTTTGTTTGCGTTCGTCAGATTCTTTAGGGATTGATTGAGGCATACGATGGATAGATTATTGGTGAGTCTTTCGCCATGGGTGTATAGGAGTTCAAGGTCACTCGCCGTTGGCTTTACCCAAAAGTTGACACTTTTCTTCCCTTAACTGAAGATGAGCAAACCGTTTCGCTCGGTTAACCTCAAGACAGTTTTATTCCTTGATAAACACCGAAGCTTCAACTTCTGACTTTAAAGGCGAGGAAGTTCTTAACACGTCATCATTCAAGTGTCTCAGGAGAAGACGTAGGCCCCCGTTTGAAGGCGCAAACAAGGTTTTAAGCAATCAACGTTTTCATTGTATTCAGATTTTCAAAGCGCACGGTGGCAATTTGCAAGTAAGGCGGACAAAGCCAAGACACCTACTGCACTCCCAGAGACGTCCTGTTTTTTTCGTTATCTTAAAAATAGCCCTACCCTCAAAACTACCTTTTTGTACCTTTGAAAAGGATGATCGATCTTCTGTCCATGGAACTGTGGGCCGGAAGATTCACATAGAAAATGAGAGGGTTCAAAAACCACTTTCACACATAAGCGAAGCCGCTCCGGAGGGATAGCAGACTTTTTTTTCTTTTCCTTTCGGTCTGAAACAAGCAAGCAAAAAAGGGCGTCCACTTTCACCCAGCTACGCGTGAAAGTTCTTTGCGGAGGGCAGCCCCGCCTTGATGCAAGGTGATGAAATCGACGTTCTTGTTTTTATAATGTTGGACGTTTAACTTTTTCTTCCGTCGCTTTCTGTCAGTTGTCTCTGCAAGTCATTGAAACTCATTCCAGCCTTTTAACTTTTCCAAAGACATTGGAGGTCTTCCAGGCACCTTTGATTAGTGATCTTCTATCAGCGGTGCCGTACGATTTTTTATCTCAAGGCCAAGAAACACCCTTTTTATATGGAATCAAGGGCCAAGAAACACCCTTTTTGCCATATGGAATCAAGGGCCAAGAAACACCCTTTTTGCCATATGGAGTCAATGGCCAAGAAACACCCTTTTTGCCATAACGAATCAAGGGCCAAGAAACACCCTTTTTGCCATATGGAGTCAAGGGCCAAGAAAACCCTTTTTGCCATAAAGAATCAAGGCCAAAAAACACCCTTTTTATATGGAATCAAGGACCAAGAAACACCCTTTTTATATGGAATCAAGGGCCATGAAACACCCTTTTTGCCATATGGAATCAAGGGCCAAGAAACACCCTTTTTGCCATATGGAGTCAATGGCCAAGAAACACCCTTTTTGCCATATGGAGTCAATGGCCAAGAAACACCCTTTTTGCCATATGGAGTCAAAGGCCAAGAAACACCCTTTTTGCCATAAAGAATCAAGGCCAAAAAACACCCTTTTTATATGGAATCAAGGGCCAAGAAACACCCTTTTTGCCATATGGAGTCAAGGGCCAAGAAACACCCTTTTTGCCATATGGAGTCAATGGCCAAGAAACACCCTTTTTGCCATAAAGAATCAAGGCCAAAAAACACCCTTTTTATATGTAATCAAGGACCAAGAAACACCCTTATTATATGGAATCAAGGGCCATGAAACACCCTTTTTGCCATATGGAATCAAGGGCCAAGAAACACCCTTTTTGCCATATGGAGTCAATGGCCAAGAAACACCCTTTTTGCCATAACGAATCAAGGGCCAAGAAACACCCTTTTTGCCATATGGAGTCAAGGGCCAAGAAACACCCTTTTTGCCATAAAGAATCAAGGCCAAAAACACCCTTTTTATATGGAATCAAGGCCAAAAACACCCTTTTTATATGGAATCAAGGACCAAGAAACACCCTTTTTTTATGGAATCAAGGGCCAAAAAACACCCTTTTTTTATGGAATCAAGGGCCATGAAACACCCTTTTTGCCATATGGAATCAAGGGCCAAGAAACACCCTTTTTGCCATAACGAATCTAGGGCCAAGAAACACCCTTTTTGCCATATGGAGTCAAGGGCCAAGAAACACCCTTTTTATATGGAATCAAGGGCCAAGAAACACCCTTTTTATATGGAATCAAGGGCCAAGAAACACCCTTTTTGCCATATGGAGTCAAGGGCCAAGAAACACCCTTTTTGCCATAAAGAATCAAGGCCAAAAAACACCCTTTTTATATGGAATCAAGGACCAAGAAACACCCTTTTGCCATATGGAGTCAAGGGCCAAGAAACACCCTTTTTGCCATATGGAGTCAATGGCCAAGAAACACCCTTTTTGCCATAAAGAATCAAGGCCAAAAAACACCCTTTTTATATGTAATCAAGGACCAAGAAACACCCTTATTATATGGAATCAAGGGCCATGAAACACCCTTTTTGCCATATGGAATCAAGGGCCAAGAAACACCCTTTTTGCCATATGGAGTCAATGGCCAAGAAACACCCTTTTTGCCATAACGAATCAAGGGCCAAGAAACACCCTTTTTGCCATATGGAGTCAAGGGCCAAGAAACACCCTTTTTGCCATAAAGAATCAAGGCCAAAAAACACCCTTTTTATATGGAATCAAGGCCAAAAAACACCCTTTTTATATGGAATCAAGGACCAAGAAACACCCTTTTTTTATGGAATCAAGGGCCAAAAAACACCCTTTTTTTATGGAATCAAGGGCCATGAAACACCCTTTTTGCCATATGGAATCAAGGGCCAAGAAACACCCTTTTTGCCATAACGAATCTAGGGCCAAGAAACACCCTTTTTGCCATATGGAGTCAAGGGCCAAGAAACACCCTTTTTATATGGAATCAAGGGCCAAGAAACACCCTTTTTATATGGAATCAAGGGCCAAGAAACACCCTTTTTGCCATATGGAGTCAAGGGCCAAGAAACACCCTTTTTGCCATAAAGAATCAAGGCCAAGAAACACCCTTTTTATATGGAATCAAGGGCCAAGAAACACCCTTTTTATATGGAATCAAGGGCCAAGAAATACCCTTTTTATATGGAATCAAGGGCCAAGAAACACCCTTTTTGCCATATGGAGTCAATGGCCAAGAAACACCCTTTTTTCCATAACGAATCAAGGGCCAAGAAACACCCTTTTTGCCATATGGAGTCAATGGCCAAGAAACACCCTTTTTGCCATAACGAATCAAGGGCCAAGAGACACCCTTTTTGCCATATGGAATCAATGGCCAAGAAACACCCTTTTTATATGGAATCAAGGGCCATGAAACCCAAGGGGCCAGTAATTTTTTTAGTATATCTACAACATATAGCTGAACGATTTTCCCGGAAGCTGCAATTTAATTTTTGCCGTGAAGCATAACTTTATTTGCAATCTGAGAAGGCAATTACTACAAAGGGGGCAATTAGAATCTTTCGATTTACTCCATGCATTCTCCTACCCTTCCTCTCGGTTATTAAATATTTTCCTTCACCTTTTCCTTCTGAACAAAGCAAATAAAACGGTCTTCTTGGAAACAAGTCTATCGAACAATCAATGATTTCCAGTGTTATCGAGCATTGAAAAAGCAAGGATTTAAAAAAAATTTTGAAATCACTGAATTAGATAACGCCTCTAGTTTCGATTTCCGAAAATTCGGGGAAAGTCTTTCACATGAGGCGTGAGTGATAAATCAAACAAAGCGACGAACCCCCGGAGCCAAAACGAAAAGATGCAAAATGTCTTAAAAACCTATCACGACTTTTGTAAAAGGTAAAAGAAAAAAAAGGATCCCCACGCACCAGACATCTTCCCCGCAGCCGATACTCCACACGAACTCGGAGGTCGAAGAGAGTGAAATGTCGGTTCCCCCGAACGCTTTTTATTGTTTATCGACTCTCACGATGACTCGAGAATAAAGAAACCTGAAAATTTCATTGTGATTACGATCCGTCGCTTTTACCTTCGATTATTTGCTAATCTTCAAACTCGCCACGTCCACATAAATTAGAAAACGTTTAATGTCAAAATGATCTTTCTAAATGAGTGGGCCTCAATATCACTTTTACTTTTTTATCGTCGACTTTTTTTTTACGTAATCCATTGACGGGAAGCTCTCAATGAAAACAAGGATTTTAAAATTTGAATAATAGAAATCAAACTTTAGACAGAAAGATCTCCATCATTTTAACGAATTTTCAAAAAAGCTCTTCAAGACAACTACAAAAGGAAGATTCTGTAAAACTTTGATAAAAATTGCGGCCGTACTCAAGAAAAACTGCCAAGAATCTCCCTAAAAGGGTGTTTATCGATTAAGGAAAACGCCATGGAGTTAGGTAAAAAGGGAGTATTTTGGCCCTAAACTAAAGAAACGCCATAGAATCCGGCTAAAAGCACGTTTTTGGCCCAATGGCTAAGAAAAACGCCGTGGATTATGGCAAAAACGGAGTTTCTTGGCCTAAAACTTAAGAAAACGCCCAAGAATCAGTTAAAAAATACGGAAAACGCCATAGAATCCGGCTAAAAGCACGTTTTTTGCCCCAGTGACTGAGAAAAACGCCATGGATTCTGGCAAAAACGGAGTTTCTTGGCCTAAAGCTTAAAAAAACGCCCAAGAATCAGTTAAAAAAAGTGTTTCTTGGCACAAAAAATACGGAAAACGCCATAGAATCCGGCTAAAAGCACGTTTCTTGGCCCAATGACTAAGAAAAACGCCATGGATTCTGGCAAAAACGGAGTTTCTTGGCCTAAAACTTAAGAAAACGCCCAAGAATCAGTTAAAAAAAGATTTTCTTGGCACAAAAAATACGGAAAACGCCAGGAGTCTAGCTAAAAGGGAGTTTCTTGGCCCAAAACTTAAGAAAAGGCCGTAGAATCCGTTGAAAAGGTGTTTCATGGCACAAAAACTACGGAAAACGCCCTAGAATCCGTTAAAAAAGGTGTCTTGGCACAAAATTTAAAGAAATTTCTATTGAGTCTGGCAAAAAGGTGTTATTGGCACAAAACTCACCCAAGGAGTCTGATCCCCTCCTGAATACGGAGGGTAATACAATAACTTCTATTTGAGAAATATAAATATTATTCACAAAAACAATCGTGTAGAAAAATGTTTAACCGGCTTTCCAAATATAGTAAAAGTTAATTAGCGTATCATACATTTTATCGAGCTTCCCGGACGTTAGAAACGATGTAACTGGGCCGGATGAGATGAACGGAAACGCTGGTATGGTCATCATTATTTTCTATGAGCCTAGTCCGACCAGAAATCTCTGTAAACGATGTCCCGAGACACTAATTTGATCCAACTATTCATTATTTCCCGCTATCGGGACATTCATGCCGGTTTGTTTAACAGGTTTTCCGTTTTTTGCAATTTTTGCGATGGAGTTCGCGAAACTTTTTGGTGGACATTCCGTATTCTGAGGACGTCTCGGGTTGTAAAGAGCATTCCGACATTCCTGAAGAATGACTCCTCCCTCCAAACTCCCTTCTCGTTTTACAAAACGCCTACACCATTTTCATGTAAGACCTGAAAAGGAATAAATGCAAATTTCAAACTTAAAATATTACGCTACAACCTTCTAGTAATACTAAAAATTTATTTCGATTTTATCTAAAAAATGGAGTAATGGAAACACGGTTGTTACCCTTCCGGAAGCCATTAGGCAGATATTTTTTATTCAGAAGTTTAAAATAAAAAAAATGTTTTTTGTTGAACAGAATTTGTAGAATTTGTGCTCACCTTGAGGCTTTAAACGAGCCAGAAAAAAATGTGTACCAAGAAAACAAAAGTTATGTCAAGGATAAGAGAAGAAAAGAATTTTTCTACCTTAAAGTCTGAGATAAAGCAGCATATCTGGAGTTAATTCGGCCCTAGATAAGAAGACATTTTTTTCAGTTTTCAAGCCTTATAAGCGGGATAACTGATAACAGAAGCATGAGGATCTGTTGGGGGTGTGAGGGGCCCTCCCTATTAGCAGAAGCCTTATATGTGATGTCAGAAGTGACTCTGAAGTTGACTTGCCGATATCATAAGTGAATTTGAATCCCATAATCGGAAGTATGTACGTAGAAGGTTGAGTCTCGGCAGTAAAGCCTGTTCTGTCTAGGGCGTCTTACGTCCGAATTTGTGCTCCAATGAGCTTTCCAAGTCTAGTAAAATGGAATCGGACGATCCGTTCTCGAGATATCTTCAGATATAGGCAATAACTATGATATCAAGCTACATATTGAAATATCTCAAAATCCATAGGATTTAGCGACTCGACCATTAAGTCCGAATTTGTGTTCCACTGAATAAGCTTTCCAAAAAGTCTAGTAAAATGGAAATCGGACGATCCGTTCTCGAGATATCTTCAGATATAGGCAATAACTATGATATCAAGCTACATATTGAAATATCTCAAAATCCATAGGTTTTAGCGACTCGACCATTAAGTCCGAATTTGTGTTCCACTGAATAAGCTTTCCAAAAAGTCTAGTAAAATGGAAATCGGACGATCCGTTCTCGAGATATCTTCAGATATAGGCAATAACTATGATATCAAGCTACATATTGAAATATCTCAAAATCCATAGGTTTTAGCGACTCGACCATTAAGTCCGAATTTGTGCTTCACTAAATAAGCTTTCCAAAAAGTCTAGTAAAATGGAAATCGGACGATCCGTTCTCGAGATATCTTCAGATATAGGCAATAACTATGATATCAAGCTACATATTGAAATATCTCAAAATCCATAGGTTTTAGCGACTCGACCATTGAGTCCGAATTTGTGCTCCACTGAATAAGCTTTCCAAAAAGTATATTAAAATGGAAATCGGACGATCAGTTCTCGAGATATTTTCAAATATAGGCAAAAACCATGATATCATGCTAATTGAAATATCTCAAAATCCATAGGTTTTAGCTATTGTACCACTAAGATGAGAGCTCTGAAGGTG
Source organism: Orius insidiosus (assembly GCA_014119065.1). Lineage (NCBI taxonomy): Eukaryota > Metazoa > Arthropoda > Insecta > Hemiptera > Anthocoridae > Orius > Orius insidiosus. The sequence continues at coordinate 33,095 of JACGAQ010000339.1, read as the reverse complement.
AAATTATATTTTTAACCCATTTTTTGATCTGGTTATGTGCATCTGGGACGATAACATATTTCGAGTGCAAGTCCAGCGTGAAATAAATTCGCTTTTCGGACTCCGGTTCAAAATCCTTCAACGTTAAACCGTAAGGAGCTTTTTTTTTTCCTTCTTTCTCGTTCTTCTACAGAGACGTCAAATGTGTCGCCTTTGGTTCCGGGTGCTATTCAAGCCACTTCCGTCGACGTGATACCCTAACGAGCCGTTTCAAAATCTGCTCGTGATTCTGATCGTCGAGAGATCTTCCTCGGAGGGAAAAATCGAAGAAATTTTCAAGAGAGCAAATCAAGCATAAAAGGCCCCAAATGAGATGCACATGTTCTTCTTTTCGTCCCCCTTTTTGACCCTATTTTAAACAAAAATCGGTGTAAACTACTTTTAAGGAATGGTTTTTTTATCTCCTCATGTAGCCGAATACGTGAAGAGACCGCAGCCTTGCCGAAAACAGGTGTGTCCGTCCCGCCCATACCAAAGGACAACGTTGTGGTCTCCCGCAGATCCTCTTATCTTTACAAACCATTTATCCTTTTTTTGAAGGACAAACGACGAAAATTTTCTTATCGCATATAAAACGGCTTTTTTTCGTATGAGGTCAATGTTCTTGCTTAGTAGAGCTGGCATTATAGAATGCTTTGATAGTCAAAGCCAAAAAGAGGTAACCTTGGTTTTTTCTTCAAATTGTTGTTGTATTACCCTCCGGCTTTTGGGCCCCGATGAGGATCTAGATTGCTGGATAGGTGGCTATTCCGTCTTCGCTGATACGTCTAGGGAGGACGTGGCTAGCTAGTGCGCAGAATAGGTTACTCTATTGCTGAAATTGTCAAAACCTTCCTTTTTGCTGCATTTTCACTTGTTATTGTGCTACACTATTGTGGAGGATCTAGGGAGGATAAGCTGGCTAGGAGGCTGCTTAAGACCGAGGTCTTTGATTTAGCGAAGCGTAGGACGCATCTGGAGATGGACTTAGCGGCGGGTCACGATTCCTGGTCACGTCCTTGACCCAGTTGCGACTTACATAACGTTCGGAATCTGAAGAACCTTTTAACGCGGACCTCTCCCACCTTATTTCCGGCTTCCTACGGAAAAATCACGCGACTCCCGTTAAGTTCAAGGGCTTCGACGGCGAAAGCTTCAGGTTCGAAAGGGAAAGTCGCCGTCGTGTGAAAGGCTACCCTTTTTCTGATCCACCGTTAATGTCACTCCGACATGTCATCACCCAACGCGATATATCTCGAAAAAGTCAAATCTTTTATTTCATTTCCCTTTTCCTCCCTTTTTTCCACGGAAGCTTACCCAATGTTATTAGGTGTACAAAATGAAACTCGGCTAAAATCTACAAAATTCAAATTTACCCTGTGGCCGAGTTTCATTTTGTACACCTAATAAATAAAAATTGAAGGAAATTTAATTCTCTATAAATTTGTACTTAATTTTTTTTTTCTAGGATGCACCATTTTCGGAAAATAATTTTTTTAAAAATAAATTTATCTTGAAAACATTGCGTCCTAGAGAAAAATGAATAGAATAAAAATTAAAGAGAATTAAATTTCCAACAGATTTTATTTAGTGCATTTTTTCAATATCTGTAACGGTTTACGATTTACAAGCCTTTAAAATTAACCTTCTTAATGGTTATACTTCAATAACCTTCTTACACGGAGAAGGTCAACTTTTGATGGACTTTAACGCCTAAAATGTTTAAAATTTTGAAAAAATGAACTACTAGGTGTACAAAATGAAACTCGGCTAAAATCTACAAAATTCAAATTTACCCTGTGGCTGAGTTTCATTTTGTACACCTAATGAATAGAAATTGTAGGAAATTTAATTGTCTATTTTGTACTTAATTTTTTTTTCTAGGATGCACCATTTTCGGAAAATAATTTTTTTTAAAAATAAATTTATCTTGAAAACAGTGCGTCCTAGAGAAAAAATGAATAGAATAAAAATTAAAGAGAATTAAATTTCCAACAGATTTTATTTAGTCCATTTTTTCAATATGTATCTGTAACGGTTTACGATGTACAAGCCTTTAAAAATTAACCTTCTTAATGGTTATACTTCAATAACCTTCTTACACGGAGGTCAACTTTTGATGGACTTTAACGCCTAAAATGTTCAAAATTTTGAAAAAATGAACTACTAGGTGTACAAAATGAAACTCAGCTAAAATATACAAAATTCAAATTTACCCTGTGGCCGAGTTTCATTTTCAACACCTAATAAATAAAAATTGTAGGAAATTTAATTCTCTATAAATTTGTACTTAATTATTTTTTTCTAGGATGCACCATTTTCGGAAAATAATTTTTTTTTAAATAAATTTATCTTGAAAACAGTGCGTCCTAGAGAAAAAATGAATAGAATAAAAATTAAAGAGAATTAAATTTCCAACAGATTTTATTTAGTGCATTTTTTCAATATCTGTGACGGTTTACGATTTACAAGCCTTTAAAAATTAACCTTCTTAATGGTTATACTTCAATAACCTTCTTACACGGAGGTCAACTTTTGATGGACTTTAACGCCTAAAATGTTCAAAATTTTGAAAAAATGAACTACTAGGTGTACAAAAGAAACTCGGCTAAAATCTACAAAATTAAAATTTACCCAGTGGCTGAGTTTCATTTTGTACACCTAATATCTCTAAAAAGTCAAATCTTTTATTTCATTTCCCTTTTCCTCTTTAACTCCCTTTTTTCCACGGAAGCTCACCCAATGTTAGTTTCGCTTTCCCCCAATTTTCACCCAAAGAAAATCAATTCAAAACGTTCTCCCTAAAGGTTTTATCTTAACATTTTTTTTAATTGCTCAGCGTGATAGATTCATCTTGTTAGGGTAAGATCTCAGTGGGATGCCTCAGAAAAAAAAAAAAGTTTGAACAAAAGACTTATAATCATCTCAGCCTCCATTGTTGGTTTTCATAAAGGACTTCCAAGCCTACAACCGTAATAATGTGAAGAAACACGTTTTCGACTAAACGAATCATTTTGCCACAAAAATTTAGTCAAAATTTGTCTTTTGTTCATTTTCTTTCGATTCTAAAAAACAAGAGACGTGAGATGAAGTAACGCCTTTTGTCCTTTTCCTTAAAGAAAAAAAAGCACGTGCCTTCTGGACAAAAGAGGTGTATCATAGGTCCCAGAAATCCTTTTTGTCCTCATCTAATAATTGTATATAAGATTATTAAAGGGACGTCAGGTGTAGTATCCTTGAGTGCAGGTGCTCCGTCGAGCAGATGGAATGCCCTTGCCCTTACCAAGGATTCCTCGAGGCGGACAAAAAATAAAAGAGAGGAAAAAAAAAATAAAAGAAGGGAGAAAAAAAAGAGACCGGTCTGATAGCATTGCCTAGGGTTTATTATTAATTTAAACTCGCTCAGATGCATCGCAAAAAAATTCCCATCGAAAACCTAATTTTTTGACTCATAATTTTGATTTTGACTCAAAAAGTAGTCCTATCGAACTAAAATTATCACAGCTATCTTTAGAAGGTCAACTCCAAGAAATTTGATACCCCACATGACCCATTGAAAACCTAATTTTTTTACCTTCCGCGCTTAACTCGCCCTAAACTTACCCAAAAAACAGCGTATTATGCCACTGAGATTTTAAAATATTCGAAATGCCACTCTCCGAAGCCAATTTCCATCCTTTCACTGTTTGCGTTATACAAAGAAGAAAATTGTTTTATGTACACAATATCACGTAGTTAATAGTTTTTCCATCAATATTCGATCTGATACACTTTCATCTTCGTGGGGCCCTTTTGTCCCGGATGATTATGTACGCGCGGGGGCCCTTTCCATTTCCAAACCGTTCTCCGGCTCGAAAATTACGTAAAATTACTTATAAAGAGAAAAACTAACGGTTTTTGATAGGAAGTGGACAATTTTTTACGAGGAAATATAGCATGAGTTGAAATGTCACGAGATTATTGTTTCCGAGTTGCGTTTTCACTTCATGATTCCGAGGATTTTTTTTCTCTGAATTGAGGAAACTCGCTTTTTAAACTTGGTACAGCGGAAGCTCCTAATTTGGATGTATAAAAGCAATCAATGTCCATGCTGCGAAATATTCTGGCAAATCAACCGAAGATTCTGCTACAGAAGCCGAGATTTTGGCGAAAAGTTAGAGAATGGTCATCCGAGAATCGGGTGAACAGTAGTTTCCTGGCCAATAAGGTGAAGAATCTGTAATGGTAGTCCATTTTTTTTTGCTTAGGTCAGCTAGAGAATGGTCATCCGAGAATCGTCCGAAATATTCTGGCCAATAAACCTAAGATTCTGCGACAGAAGCCCAGATTTTGGCGCAAAGTTAGAGAATGGTCATCCGAGAATCGGGTGAACAGTAGTTTCCTGGCCAATAAGGTGAAGAATCTGTAATGGTAGTCCATTTTTTTGCTTAGGTCAGCTAGAGAATGGTCACCAGAGAATCGGCTGAAATATTCCGGCAAATCATCCGAAGATTCTGCTACAGAAGCCGAGATTTTGGCGAAAAGTTAGTGAATGGTCATCCGAGAATCGGGTGAACAGTAGTTTCCTGGCCAATAAGCCGAAGAATCTGTTTTGGAAGTCCATTTTTTTTTGCTTAGGTGAGCTAGAGAATGGTCATCCGAGAATCGACTGAAATATTCTGGCCCATAAACCTAAGATTCTGCTACAGAAGCCCAGATTTTGGCGAAAAGTTAGTGAATGGTCATCCGAGAATCGGGTGAACAGTAGTTTCCTGGCCAATAAGCCGAAGAATCTGTTTTGGAAGTCCATTTTTTTTTGCTTAGGTGAGCTAGAGAATGGTCATCCGAGAATCGACTGAAATATTCTGGCCCATAAACCTAAGATTCTGCTACAGAAGCCCAGATTTTGGCGAAAAGTTAGTGAATGGTCATCCGAGAATCGGGTGAACAGTAGTTTCCTGGCCAATAAGCCGAAGAATCTGTTATGGAAACTCGCTTTTTAAACTTGGTACAGCGGAAGCTCCTATTTTGGATGTATAAAAAGCAATCAATGTCCATGCTGCTTCTAAATCAGCAAGTGATTCTGCGGACTGTTTTGGAGGCTTTAAGAAAGGCGGCAACGTTCCGCCCTGCCTATTACCTTCTTTGTAAGCCATAGGTTTAAAGAAGAGCTTTACCTTTGATGGTAAACGGTTGTTGAGTTGAAAAGCGTCCTTTTTTTACAACCCTCTCGGCTATTTCTACAAGAAAATAACATAATCGAGTGTGGAGAGCACGCTGCTCTTATATAAGAAAAATTGCATAGGAAGTCGCCCATTTCCCTCTTTCACTTAACCCACTGTAATTAACGTTTTTTTCTCGTAAAAAGGGGTTTGTGTATCAATTATCTCCTTTTGTGCATCTTTTTATAAACGGAAATTTTATTCGTGAGAGGGGCGTTCGATTAATTAAAAACTAGTTCAATAAGAACAAAAAGGATGTTAATAAAGTGAGGATTCGGTTTCAAGACACGTATCTGGTTCCCCTGTGTTAACTGGGTCTCCTATAACGGTAGAACCTTTTTCTCTCTCTCTTTTTAAACTAATAAGTGATTCAATTGATGTAAACACATGTGAAACGTCCATTGTCGACTATGTGAACTCAACGGTTTTTGCAATTTAAGAAGTTCGAAGCAAAAGGGCTTTCAGAGTGGACATGTGACAACTCTCGGACAACTCTTGACGAATGAAAAGGAAGCTTTTCTTCTTCTTGTTTTTGTTGAATTTTTAAAGGGAACTAACGCTGTAAATAGGTGACATACTTAATCGCGGATGTCGTTCATTTTATTAAGAAAATTGTGGCTCTTTGCATGTTAAACTCTTTACAGAGTTAAAAGAGAGCGAAGGAACCTCCTTCTCAAAAGACGTTTCTTACCCTTAAGAAACATACCCTAAATCGAGAAGAAAAATATATTTGGCTTTTTACAAAAGATGCCATAAAAAAATGTCCTGAAAACCAGCGATTCGTGTAGTTTTTTTTTTCTCGATAGCTCGGACAGAGTGACGGCTTAAATCAGACAATAGGTTCTGGTACTTCGCTTTGAGCCTAAACTGCTATATCTACAATTCCTAGTGGACCAATTTTAAAATCGCGATTTTCGCGGTAATCAGATCAGATTTCGGCGTATTAGCAGAAAAAACGGTAGTTAAAAATTGGGTTTTCCATTTAGAAAAATTGAGGAAGATAGTTGGATGAACTGTAAAGTAGATTCCTGGCCAATAAAAAGAAGAATTGTCACTGAAGCCGAGATCGTGGCGAAAAGTTGGTGAACGGTCATCCGAGAATCGGGTGAACAGTAGTTTCCTGGCCAATAAGCCGAAGAATCTGTTATGGAAGTCCATTTTTTTTGCTTAGGTCAGCTAGAGAATGGTCACCAGAGAATCAGCTGAAATATTCTGACCAATAAACCTAAGATTCTGCCACAGAAGCCGAGATTTTGGCGAAAAGTTAGTGAATGGTCATCCGAGAATCGGGTGAACAGTAGTTTCCTGGCCAATAAGCCGACGAATCTGTTATGGAAGTCCATTTTTTTTGCTTAGGTGAGCTAGAGATTGGTCACCAGAGAATCGGCTGATATATTCTGGCCAATAAACCGAAGATTCTGCTACAGAAGCCCAGATTTTGGCGAAAAGTTAGCGAATGGTCATCCGAGAATCGGGTGAACAGTAGTTTCCTGGCCAATAAGCCGAAGAATCTGTTATGGAATCCCATTTTTTTTGCTTAGGTGAGCTAGAGAATGGTCACCAGAGAATCGGCTGATATATTCTGGCCAATAAACCGAGGATTCTGCTACAGAAGCCCAGATTTTGGCGAAAAGTTAGTGAATGGTCATCCGAGAATCGGGTGAAGAGTAGTTTCCTGGCCAATAAACCAAAGAATCTGTTATGGAATCCCATTTTTTTTTGCTTAGGTCAGCTAGAGAATGGTCACCAGAGAATCGGCTGAAAATTCTGACCAATAAACCGAAGATTCTGCAACAAAAGTCCAGATTTTGTAGTAAACGGTCATCCGAGAATATGCTGAACTTCCCTGGCCAATAAACCGAAAAATCTGTTATTAAATTTTGCTTAGGTGAGCTAAAGGATGGTTTTCCAAAAATCGAGTGAAGTTTCCTGCCCAAAGAATCTGACTTAAAAGCCCCGTTTTTGGCGAAAAGTTCACCCAAAAATCAAATGAAATGTAGTTCAAGAAGAATATGATATGTAAGCCCAGATTTTTTGTAAGACAGAAAAGGTGGGGAAGTATAATGAAGGTATTAAAAATAGTTGGCGTGTAATTTATCGAAAAGTGTGCCAAATAACCGTTTAAGGTCGTTTTTTTCATGACTATTGTTATCGACGAGGTTGACAATGACTCAGCGGCGGCGATTAAGCGGAGAGTGCGGCCGGTTCATAAAAAGACTCGAAGGAGACGGTCCTTTCGGGCGAATCTCAAAGCGTAACCAGGCATATCTAAACGTATTGGGTCACCGCGTATATTTTTGTCGACCTTCTCCCCCAAAAACTCGTCCAGAAAACATGAGAGAATCCAGGTCATACCTCAAAAGTCACGCTTTGAGAAAACGGATTTTTTTTTTTGCCGCGCTTTAAAAAAACCGGAGTTTAACGACCCTCGCGAGTTTTAATCTCGAAATGAAATCGAGAGGGGAAACCGATCCTGAGACAGAAACTGGATTTGTGACTAAGCAACCAGACGGCCATAATATAAACTATTGACAGAAAACAGACCGTAAAACCGGGTACACCGTATTCACTGTTGGAGAAAAAAAAAGATAGAAAAAACACGGACTGTCTGAAGCAATCAAAACCCTTCGGACTTCAATACCAGACAATCAGTGACGTCACAACATCCTTTATACCCTGTCACATCTCCTCCGTAAATCATAATCAAAGTGTTTCTTTTTTCTTGAGACATCGACATTTGAATACGTCAAGTTCACCCAGTTTTTCTTCAAATTCGAGCTTTTAAATGGCTTCTCTCAGGTTTCGTGTCTACTTAAGTCGGATTGAGAAACATTATCAGATGACCAACATTTCAAGCTGTCCACGAGTGTAATTCAGTCACTGAAAGACCGTTTTAATTTAAAGCAAATTTTTTACCCTAAAAAAAGACAGAACTTTTCACTTGATGAATACTCAATTTCTCGGATTTTTAATTGGAGGAAGATTTTTTGGTTTTTTTCCCTTTATTATAAAGAAAGTTGAAATAGCGTAGTTGAATTTGGTGGGATGTGACACATGCGCCACCTAGTGGCAAACGCTACCTACTCAAATTTCCCAACAAAGTTTATTTTTTTGAATTATGGTTTTTCCGATTAGCAACAGAAACTTGCTTTGTATGTTATTAGAAATAGCTCGTCAAAACGTACAAAATGACCACAGGTTTTTTTGAAAAAAATGATTTAGTTGAAAAGTAAGTGTTAGATTTTCCGAAGGAAAATTGTTTCCGAAAAACTGCTCCCTACACCGCTTAGAGATTACTAAACTTATGAGAATGAGCTATTGTAAAAAAATTTCCGATGATTTTTAGTGCTCAAATGTAGGAAACTACTTATAGGCTTCTTCTCTCTCTGTCTATACAATCTAATACAAGAATGGAGTTGTTGAATTTTGGGGGGAAGTGACACATGCGCCATCTAGTGGCGAACGTTAACTACTCTAATTACCCAAAATTTGCATTTAGTTTTTTTTTTTTTATATTTTGACTATGTATATATAATTTATAATCGGAAAAAGTATTTTAAATCATTTTAACCGATATATAGCTATTTTTTCAACCTGAGATGAATAATTTCCACAATTGAAGGTATCTTCCCGCGTATACCGTTGATCGTAGAAGTAGGGACAAGTAGGCTTATTTCTGGGTAATATACATGGAGGTCCGAAGCGCCCGTCTCTACCACCCCGTACGCTATATGCCTACACAACCGTAAATTGTCCGTGGTTGCGGATCGAAAGGTCCGTAGCCCTACGGAAGAGCTGGAGATAGGGTCGGCATCCAATTTGACCTCTTAAATTTTTGCTTTTTTCCACTTAATTTTTTTATGTATCTGTATGCTATAGGTTTTATTTTTTGAATTTGGGTTTTCCGATTAGCACCAGAAACTTTTATAATATGTTACTAGAAAGAGCTCGTCAAAACGTACAAAATTACTGGAGGTTTTTTTGAAAAAAGTGTTTTAGTCGAAAAAAGTTTGCTATTTTCTGAAGAAAAAATTTTTTTTCTGGAAAACTGCTTCTATGCCGCGTAGAGATTCCCAAATTAATGAGAATGAGCTTTTGTAAAAAAATTTCCGATGATTTTTAGTGCTCAAATGTAGGAAACTACTTTTAGGCTTCTTCTCTCTCTGTCAAACACTTGGTTGAATTTGATGTCTGATCCGCCTTAGTTGGAAATTAAAAGTGTCGGAAAAACTGGAAGTCACGGGCCCCGATTAGGGTTACCGGGACCCGTTTTGCATATTCATAACCGACTACTGACCCCCTATCAAAAGTTACCACGGCATAAAAAAAAAGTTTGAAAAAAAAATCTTTGTTCAATCGAGAAGCCGGAAATTCCCCACGATTAAATCAACAAATCTTAAAACTTTCACTTTGAAGTGATTTTAAAAAAATTGAAAAATTTCGCAGGAGCAATTAAGGAATTTTTAAAAAATTAACCGGAAGTCTGTGTTTACATTTTTAAACGAGAAGATCTACGTCACGTATTACCTTTTTCACCCTTCTCTCATTTCTAGTTACGTAACTGAGCCGGATTATCTTTCGTAGAAGGTTGGAAATACTGAATGAAGTTTAAAATTAAGTTTAGCTTTCTACTGTCAAATCGATAGTGATTCAAAAGATCTTTTTTCTCAAGAAAAGTACTATTCTGTTGCTGGCCTATAGGAAAGGAGGAAATATTAAAGCGGCTCCGCCAGACCGCACAGAAAGGGATTAAAAACCTTAATTTTTTATTCTTTTCCTCATCATTCGATCAAAAATCCCCCTTTTTTTGGGTGTTCACCCTGCACAAATTTTACCGACAGTTTTAGTGGCCTCCTAAAGTAAAATCCGGGGTACGCTTCTCCTTTTATTAGGTGTACAAAATGAAACTCAGCTCCAGGGTAAATTTAAATTTTGTAGATTTTAGCCGAGTTTCATTTTGTACACCTAGTAGTTCATTTTTTCAAAATTTTAAACATTTTAGGCGTTGAAGTCCATCAAAAGTTGACCTTCTCCGTGTAAGAAGGTTATTGAAGTATAACCATTAAGAAGGTTAATTTTTAAAGGCTTGTAAATCGTAAACCGTTACAGATATTGAAAAAATGCACTAAATAAAATCTGTTGGAAATTTAATTCTCTTTAATTTTTATTCTATTCATTTTTTCTCTAGGACGCACTGTTTTCAAGATAAATTTATTTAAAAAAAAATTATTTTCCGAAAATGGTGCATCCTAGAAAAAAATAATTAAGTACAAATTTATAGAGAATTAAATTTCCTACAAGTTTTATTTATTAGGTGTACAAAATGAAACTCAGCCAAAGGGTAAATTTGAATTTTGTAGATTTTAGCCGAGTTTTATTTTGTACACCTAATATATACTCTTCAAAAGATACAAATCCCGGGGAGTAAATGAACATTTTGGAGGGAAGGTTATGGACAGCAGGAAGATGAGAAGGAAGGAGGCTGGGGCAACGATATCGCCTGATAATATTAAAAGTATGCCAGTAATCTCGTTTTCATTCTTCCTCAACTTAAATATATAGCTCTATTCGATTGCAAAACCTCGAGCCGTAACCGAAATACGAACGGTTCATTTTGTATCTTCGACCAAAACCGTGAAAGTCGATTTGTCTTAATCGCCCCTCCGATTTACATAATGGAGAATTAAAAATCTTCTATTAAATAATGAAGATCATATCGCATTTGCCTCTAAAAATCTCTTAAAAACCCCTTATACAATCGAATTAACATATTTTATCTAATTAACATAATTTCTTTTAAAAGACTGGTATTATCGGATTTTCGAAGTCGCTTCTTCTGTTACCTAATTAGAAGGGCTACTGGGTTAATGGTGCCCTTGTACTCGAAAAAAAGGGTCTTTCACTCCGGCTTTCTTATCGAAAATATGAATGAATTCTTCGCGTACGCATCCTTGGGCTTTCACCGCTTTGCCGGTTCACTCCATAAAGCGACACAAGTCAGAAGTGGCTTGGCCTGTTCCTTCGATAACTACGAGTAGATGACAGTCTGCACTTTCTAAACAGGGAGTGTTCTTACCGTATACGGTAGGGGGTAGAAAAGTGTCTTTTTTTCGTACTTCTTATTTGAAAATTTTCTTTTTTTGTTTCAGGTAAGAATATTGGATGCTACTTTTTGTTTGGTGTGAAATAGGGCTTGAAATCGAAACCATATCTTTACGGCTATGATTTTCAAAAGGTAAGATAGTCACGTAATCGCTTCACCATCTCAAACTCTCTAGAAACGTCATATTATGACAACTTAACTAAAAATGAGTGACCATATTTGGGAATCATTTGAGCCCTAGCTCTCCCATCGAAATACCGTCGAAAATGCAACAATGCCCGGTACGGGAACATCCCATTCCCAAAAAATCACCTTTTCTAATGTATTATTGTCTTTGTTGCACCCGTTTTATAGGGTACTCGGTCGTTTTAACATCTTTTTTGGCCGTTTTCACGATTTGTTGGTGTAAAAACACCCGTTTTATAGGGTACTCAGTCGTTTTAACATCTTTTTTGGCCGTTTTCACGATTTGTTGGTGTAAAAACACCCGTTTTATAAAGTACTCAGTCGTTTTAATACCTTTTTTTTGGCCGTTTTCACGATTTGTTGGTGTAAAAACACCCGTTTTATCGTTTTTTTTGAGCTTTCAAAACCCTACCTAAACGGGTGTTTGAGCACTCAACACACTATTAAACGGCAATATGGCCGCTTTCACGATTTGCTGGTGTAAAAACACCCGTTTTATAAAGTGCTCAGTCGTTTTAACATCTTTTTTGGCCGTTTTCACGATTTGTTGGTGTAAAAACACCCGTTTTATCGGGTTATTGAGGTTTCAAACCCCTACCTAATCTTGTGTTTGAGCACTCAAAACACTATTAATCGGTAATATGGCCGCTTTCACGATTTATTGGCGTCAAAACACCCGTTTTATTGGGTACTCAGTCGTTTTAACACCTTTTTTGGCCGTTTTCACGATTCGTTGGTGCCGAAACACCCGTTTCATCGGGCTTTTGAGCATTCAAAAACCTAAAAGGGTGTTTGAGCACTCAAAACACTAATATGGCAATATGGCCGCTTTCACGATTTATTGGTGTAAAAACACCCGTTTTATCTGGTTTTTGAGCATTCAAAACCCTATCTAAAAGGGTGTTTGAGCACTCAACACACTAACAAACGGCAATATGGCCGCTTTAACGATTTATTGGTGTAAAAACACCCGTTTTATCGGGTTTTTGAGCATTCAAACCCTACCTAAAAAGGTGTTTGAGCACTCAACACACTAATAAACGGCAATATGGCCGCTTTAACGATTTATTGGTGTAAAAACACCCGTTTCATCGGGTTTTGAGCATTCAAAACCCTACCTAAAAGGGTGTTTGAACACTCAACACACTAATATGGCAATATGGCCGCTTTAACGATTTATTGGTGTAAAAACACCCGTTTCATCGGGTTTTTGAGCATTCAAAACCCTACCTAAAAGAGTGTTTGAGCACTCAAAACACTAATATGGCAATATGGCCGCTTTAACGATTTATTGGTGTAAAAACACCCGTTTATCGGGTTTTTGAGCATTCAAAACCCTACCTAAAAGGGTGTTTGACCACTCAACACACTATTAATCGGCAATATGGCCGCTTTCACGATTTGCTGGTGTAAAAACACCCGTTTATCGGGTTTTTGAGCATTCAAAACCCTACCTAAAAGGGTGTTTGACCACTCAACACACTATTAAACGGCAATATGGCCGCTTTCACGATTTGCTGGTGTAAAAACACCCGTTTTATCGGGTTTTTGAGGTTTTAAACCCCTACCTAATCGTGTGTTTGAGCACTCAAAACACTACTAATCGGTAATATGGCTGCTTTCACGATTTATTGGCGTCAAAACACCCGTTTTATTGGGTACTCAGTTGTTTTAACATCTTTTTGGCCGTTTTCACGATTTGTTGGTGCCGAAACACCCGTTTCATCGGGTTTTTGAGCATTCAAAACCCTACCTCAAAGAGTGTTTGAGCACTCAAAACACTAATATGGCAATATGGCCGCTTTCACGATTTATTGGTGTAAAAACACCCGTTTTATCGGGTTTTTGAGCATTCAAAACCCTACCTAAAAGAGTGTTTGAGCATTCAAAACCCTACCTAAAAGAGTGTTTGAGCATTCAAAACCCTACCTATAAGGGTGTTTGAGCACTCAACACACTAATAAACGGCAATATGGCCGTTTTCACGATTTGGTGGTGTAAAAACACCCGTTTCATCGGGTTTTTGAGCATTCAAAACCCTACCTAAAAGAGTGTTTGAGCACTCAAAACACTAATATGGCAATATGGCCGCTTTCACGATTTATTGGTGTAAAAACACCCGTTTTATCGGGTTTTTGAGCATTCAAACCCCTACCTAAAAAGGTGTTTGAGCACTCAACACACTAATAAACGGCAATATGGCCGCTTTAACGATTTATTGGTGTAAAAACACCCGTTTCATCGGGTTTTTGGGCATTCAAAACCCTACCTAAAAGGGTGTTTGAACACTCAACACACTAATATGGCAATATGGCCGCTTTAACGATTTATTGGTGTAAAAACACCCGTTTCATCGGGTTTTTGAGCATTCAAAACCCTACCTAAAAGAGTGTTTGAGCACTCAAAACACTAATATGGCAATATGGCCGCTTTAACGATTTATTGGTGTAAAAACACCCGTTTATCGGGTTTTTGAGCATTCAAAACCCTACCTAAAAGGGTGTTGACCACTCAACACACTATTAATCGGCAATATGGCCGCTTTCACGATTTGCGGGTGTAAAAACACCCGTTTATCGGGTTTTGAGCATTCAAAACCCTACCTAAAAGGGTGTTTGAGCACTCAACACACTAATAACGGCAATATGGCCGTTTTCACGATTTGTTGGTGTAAAAACACCCGTTTCATCGGGTTTTTGAGCATTCAAAACCCTACCTAAAAGAGTGTTTGAGCACTCAAAACACTAATATGGCAATATGGCCGCTTTCACGATTTGCTGGTGTAAAAACACCCGTTTTATATAGTACTCAGTCGTTTTAACATCTTTTTTGGCCGTTTTCACGATTAGTTGGTGTAAAAACACCCGTTTTATCGGGTTTTGAGCATTCAAAACCCTACCTAAAAGGGTGTTTGACCACTCAACACACTATTAAACGGCAATATGGCCGCTTTCACGATTTGCTGGTGTAAAAACACCCGTTTTATATAGTACTCAGTCGTTTTAACATCTTTTTTGGCCGTTTTCACGATTAGTTGGTGTAAAAACACCCGTTTTATCGGGTTTTTGAGCATTCAAAACCCTATCTAAAAGGGTGTTTGACCACTCAACACTAACAAACGGCAATATGGCCGCTTTAACGATTTATTGGTGTAAAAACACCCGTTTTATATAGTACTCAGTCGTTTTAACATCTTTTTTGGCCGTTTTCACGATTAGTTGGTGTAAAAACACCCGTTTTATCGGGTTTTTGAGCTTTCAAAACCCTACCTAAACGTGTGTTTGACCACTCAAAACACTATTAATCGGCAATATAGCCGCTTTCACGATTTGCTGGTGTAAAAACACCCGTTTTATATAGTACTCAGTCGTTTTAACATCTTTTTTGGACGTTTTCACGATTTGTTGGTGCCGAAACACCCGTTTCATCGGGTTTTTGAGCATTCAAAAACCTAAAAGGGTGTTTGAGCACTCACAACACTAATATGGCAATATGGCCGCTTTAACGATTTATTGGTGTAAAAACACCCGTTTATCGGGTTTTTGAGCATTCAAAACCCTACCTAAAAGGGTGTTTGACCACTCAACACACTATTAATCGGCAATATGGCCGCTTTCACGATTTGCTGGTGTAAAAACACCCGTTTATCGGGTTTTTGAGCATTCAAAACCCTACCTAAAAGGGTGTTTGACCACTCAACACACTATTAAACGGCAATATGGCCGCTTTCACGATTTGCTGGTGTAAAAACACCCGTTTATCGGGTTTTTGAGCATTCAAAACCCTACCTAAAAGGGTGTTTGACCACTCAACACACTATTAATCGGCAATATGGCCGCTTTCACGATTTGCTGGTGTAAAAACACCCGTTTATCGGGTTTTTGAGCATTCAAAACCCTACCTAAAAGGGTGTTTGACCACTCAACACACTATTAATCGGCAATATGGCCGCTTTCACGATTTGCTGGTGTAAAACACCCGTTTTATATAGTACTCAGTCGTTTTAACATCTTTTTTGGCCGTTTTCACGATTAGTTGGTGTAAAAACACCCGTTTTATCGGGTTTTTGAGCTTTCAAAACCCTGCCTTAACGTTTATTTGAACTCAAAACCCTATTAAACGGCAATAGGGTTTTTAATGTTGATATTTTTTATAATCCAGGAAATTGATGATTTTTTTATTGGTTATTCCGACACGTTTCAAGGAATTTCTTCCTCATCTTCAGGGCGCTTCTGGGGGGGGGGGGGGGGGGTATCATTTAACAATAAAAATTCAAGGCAGTTGAAGGTTGGTAGCCTAGGAAAGAAAAGTGATTGTTTTTTCTCAGGCACGCATATACAATAAAATATTTTCGTATTCAAGGATACTATAAGTGGTCTCACCCTGAAAACCACGAAAAAAAATAAACTTTCCTGGTCTCTCCTCTTTGTGGTCACATAGACCCCATGGGGTCAAATTGACCAATCTACGGAAGGCATTTCCTGGAACTTCTTTCACTGGGTTGTAAATCTGATTTGCGCGCTCTCTGTTGGTAACAAACTGAAGCTTTTAGTTCGTCTTCTACTCCATAGGTCCCTCTCACTTAAGATTTACGAACTCGATTTTCCACTCGATTTCATTATTCTAAAAGAAAAAAAACACTTATAAATCAAAAGGTAATATTAATAATTTAATGTATCTCGTATTTTGCATTTCTTGACTGTTTAATATTCCGCTCCCGTTCCTCGGGTTTACATTGTAGGAAATGTACTATAAAATGTCAGGGGCGTAGATGAGGGGCTTGTCCTAGGAGACATCTCCGCTGCTGAATAACAAATCGTTTCGAGCGAAGAATCCCTAATTGGGAAGTTAAACGAGACTACAGTCTTTCGGATTACTTGAGTCAGATTTATTAAGTCCACATAAGGGATCTATGACGCCACAGCCATATCCGGAAATCTAATTTTTCTCTCATTTTCAAGTTAAATTCGGGAGAAACAGAAGTTCCTCGACCTAATTTTACCGATGATCCTTCAAGTGTAAACACTGACACCATCAAAACCTCCCTTCTCCATTTTTTTTTATCTTAAAACCCAGGAATCCGTTTTGGGAAGGACACTGAAGTTCGGAGGAGAAGGAGCCAACTCATGTGTGTATAATAATTAAATTCCATCGGGATTATCTTTGCTTCTATTGAACGAGTCTTTTCAAGGACGACGGCCTTTCTTCCTCTGTATCGATTTCAAAAGTTCCAATCTGATGGATATCGAATTAATAAAGACCACTTAACACCTCTGTCAAAATCAAAAACTTTTTTTCCAAATAAAAAAATCTTCTAATTGATTTTGGATATTAACATAAGTCTTTAATTACCCGTTAATCCATAAAAGGATTTTTAGAAGAGGATCGATTTCTTAAGATGTTATTAAGACTCTTCTATTAGGTGTACAAAATGAAACTCGGCTAAAATCTACAAATTTACCCTGTCCGAGTTTCATTTTGTACACCTAATAAATAAAACTTGTAGGAAATTTATTTCTCTACTTTGCACTTAATTATTTTTTCTAGGATGCACCATTTTCGGAAAATAATTTTTTTAAAAATAAATTTATCTTGAAAACAGTGCGTCCTAGAGAAAAAATGAATAGAATAAAAATTAAAGAGAATTAAATTTCCAACAGATTTTATTTAGTGCATTTTTTCAATATCTGTAACGGTTTACGATGTACAAGCCTTTAAAAATTAATCTTCTTAATGGTTATACTTCAATAACCTTTTTACACGGAGAAGGTCAACTTTTGATGGACTTTAACGCCTAAAATGTTCAAAATTTTGAAAAAATGAACTACTTGGTGTACTGAAACTCGGCTATAATCTACAAAATTCAAATTTACCCTGTGGCTGAGTTTCATTTTGTACACCTGATAAATAAAACTCTTAGGAAATTTAATTCTCTATAAATTTGCACTTAATTATTTTTTTCTAGGATGCACCATTTTCGGAAAATAATTTTTTTAAAAAATAAATTTATCTTGAAAACAGTGCGTCCTAGAGAAAAAATGAATAGAATAAAAATTAAAGAGAATTAAATTTCCAACAGATTTTATTTAGTGCATTTTTTCAATATCTGTAACGGTTTACGATTTACAAGCCTTTAAAAATTAACCTTCTTAATGGTTATACTTCAATAACCTTCTTACACGGAGAAGGTCAACTTTTGATGGACTTTAACACCAAAAATGTTTAAAATTTTGAAAAAATGAACTACTAGGTGTACAAAATGAAACTCGGCTAAAATCTACAAAATTCAAATTTACCCTGTGGCTGAGTTTCATTTTGTACACCTGATAAATAAAACTCTTAGGAAATTTAATTCTCTATAAATTTGCACTTAATTATTTTTTTCTAGGATGCACCATTTTCGGAAAATAATTTTTTTAAAATAAATTTATCTTGAAAACAGTGCGTCCTAGAGAAAAAATGATTAAAATAAAAATTAAAGAGAATTGAATTTCCAACAGATTTTATTTAGTGCATTTTTTCAATATCTGTAACGGTTTACGATTTACAAGCCTTTAAAAATTAACCTTCTTAATGGTTATACTTCAATAACCATCTTACACGGAGAAGGTCAACTTTGATGGACTTTAACGCCTAAAATGTTCAAAATTTTGAAAAAATGAACTACTAGGTGTACAAAATGAAACTCGTATAAAATCTACAAAATTCAAATTTACCCTGTGGCTGAGTTACATTTTGTACACCTAATAAATAAAAATTGTAGGAAATTTAATTCTCTATAAATTTGCACTTAATTATTTTTTTCTAGGATGCACCATTTTCGGAAAATAATTTTTTTTGAAATAAATTTATCTTGAAAACAGTGCGTCCTAGAGAAAAAATGAATAAAATAAAAATTAAAGAGAATTAAATTTCCAACAGATTTTATTTAGTGCATTTTTTCAATATCTGTAACGGTTTACGATTTACAAGCGTTTAAAAATTAGCCTTCTTAATGGTTATACTTCAATAACCTTACACGGAGAAGGTCAACTTTTGATGAACTTTAACGCCTAAAATGTTTAAAATTTTGAAAAAATGAACTACTAGGTGTACTGAAACTCGGCTAAAATCTACAAAATTCCAATTTACACTGTGGCTGAGTTTCATTTTGTACACCTAATACATATGGATATTTCAGTCTACTTTGAGTTGGCAAGGGCGCCACGGCACTATGGCAAGAGCCTCTGCTTGAGCCTCCCGAGTGGCTATTCAAGGTAAAAAGAATAGCCTCAATTTATGAGAATTTCAAGATTTTTGATATCGCAGGTGTCTATTAACATAACCCTTGAGTTCATGAACTCTCCTGGGTCAAAATGTCAAAATGACGACACCCGATTATGAATTAACCATCTTAAATTACAAAACGTTATATAATAAACGTTTTTTCTTCGGGGTATTAAAAAGAGGGCCTTAGAGGACTATAAAATCCTAATTAGGGTACGACGCCCTAGGCTAACCCTTACAGAGAAGTACTGAAGCTGTAAAGATAAAATTTCTTGTTTATTTTTATCTTTTTTTAAAGGTTCAACGAACCTTCCAAATGTCAAACCCCGACTTAAGTTTTCCTTTTAAATCCTGACGAAATCGAAGGAATCGTGTGAAGGTTTCTCATTTTTGAAAAAAAGCCGTATGGGCGTTTCTTCGGGATGTTTCTGCAGGTTGGCCAATATTCCATATGTGACCTCGGGTTGCTTAACCGAAAGACCCCTTAACGGAATACGCTATCTTTTGTCTACGATTATTCAAGCATATTGTAACCCCTTCAATAACAATCGGACAGTTACTCTCTTTACAATAGATAACTAACTGTTTGCTTACGAGAAATTAGGTAAATCGACTTAAAAGCAACAAAAAAAGTGCCAAATCCTCGCGGTTTAACAATCTCAAGTTGCCAGGGCTAAGAAAGATTTTTAAATCAGCTGTATGCAATAGTTTTGATTTGACCAATTGACGAATGATCACCGATCTGTAAAGATACACAGGAAGAACCTCTCCCAAAGTACTTGGAGGGTAATACCCCTGAATTATAATCTAGTACAAGTAGATTATACTTGTACATCTAGTATAAGATTATAACTCTCTGTATATACGTTAATCAGAGTCATAACTCTCTGTATATACTTAAATCAGAGTCATTACTCACTGTATATACGTTAATCAGAGTCATAACTCTCTGTATGTACTTAAATCAGAGTCATTACTCTCTGTATATACGTTAATCAGAGTCATAACTCTCTGTATGTACTTAAATCAGAGTCATTACTCTCTGTATATACGTTAATCAGAGTCATAACTCTCTGTATACGTTAATCAGAGTCATTACTCTCTGTATATACGTTAATCAGAGTCATAACTCCTGTATATACTTAAATCAGAGTAATTACTCTCTGTATATACGTTAATCAGAGTCATAACTCTCTGTATGTACTTAAATCAGAGTCATTACTCTGTATATACGTTAATCAGAGTCATAACTCTCTGTATATACGTTAATCAGAGTCATTACTCTCTGTATGTATATAATTCAGTGGTAATACACTTGTTTTTGAGTGAGTTAAAAGTCTTCTGCACCCTTAATAGCGAAGGTTATACTTGTTCGGAAACTCATTCGTGTGCTGCAGTGTTGCCTAATGTCTAACTGGTTCAACCAAAAACCTACCTACTTGCTGTTGAGAAGACTCTTTCGAGTTTTCAAAGCCTTTAATTTAAAGCCAGATAGTCGGGCCCCGCATTAGAGCATTCGGGCCGAGCTTCGATTTGTACGTTCGGACCTCCCTTCATTCCATCTGGTCCGGTTGTTCGGCTCGTCTGAATTCTTCGTGTCGATCTGAACGCCCACGCTCAGCCGAGCCGAGTACCGGTATTTTGATGTACCATCAACGCTGCTCAATGTTCGGATCAACACGAAGAATCCACGCGTGCCAACAAATGGATAGCGAAAAGGGTGACTTCGAACCTCCGAACGCCCCAAACACTGATGGCGCCCAGGCTGCCAAATTTTCCACCCGAACGAAAGTTCTTGTGTGGACAGAACAGTTTTCAGTTCAACAGTTTTGCGTGCGAGGGACCCGAGAGACGAGGGTTTGGGTGGATTCTCCCTTTTCTTACCTACTTTATGAGATGGGACTTGTGTTTCGATTAGGACGTATATTATGAAGAAATGATGACCTAATCACGATCGATATATCGGGTATGAAAGAACCTCAAATCCGTTAGAGTTAACGTTTTCCCCGTTGAGCGAAATCGTTCCGCGTACGATTTGCGTGAATCTGTATCAAAAAGAAGAGTTCAGTGCACTTGGTAGCGTCGTTTCCGTCGATTCTCATGAGTGGAAGTTTAGAGTATCATGAGCGGGCGGGCATTTCGGACAACTCGCCATTAGAATCTGATGGAATCCGAGAACGGTAGAAACGGAGACTCGGTCACGTTCCTCTCTAATGGTATCTACACGAGGCCCAAGAGGGCAAACGGTGGACGCTTTAAAAAAGCCAATTTCTATTCCTTTATCTCATTTCGAATTCACTTTTATTGGATTCCGCAAAAAAACGTGTTTCCCAACCCTTGAAACTCCCACAGGATTCTCCTTAAAATCTCTTTTGTTTAAAAGGGCTTTTCTAACATCTCAATCTGTCGATTGACTCGTTTTGAATAATTCATCTTTAAGAGAGTGCCCATTCCGAGCATACTGAGTGAAGTAGTGTTTCATACCTATGTGAACACGTCCTCCATCTCCTTCTGAATACCGAAATACAAAAAAAGCCGACAAATATCTGGAATAAACTTTCAGAACTAGGCGTTAAAAAAGCAATTTTGACATCATAGGCTAAGACTTCAAATATTTGGGTTTTTATACCAAATTAACTTAATGGTTTTCGGCCTAATTATCCTGGCTACCTTCCATTTCTTTATCTCTAAATGGACCCTCGGGTCATAATTATCTCGATAAAATTATAACGACAAAAGATGAGATTTTAAAAGGCTCTGGGGGAAAAAAATTTGGAATGCCAGATAAAGTTTTAACGAGGTTAATTCAATAACTTCAAAAAAATTTTTAAACGGTATTTAAACAGAATTTAAGGAGGTATGATGGTTTTTAAGTGAGTTGCTTTGCGAATTTTTCGTTGTTAACAACGGTTTTCGGTTTTTCCCTTCTATCTCGGAAACCGTCGCGCAAAACGAAAAAATGTCCTAAGTAAAAGTTGTAGGTACTGAAATTTACTACATAAAATATTTTATTAGTTTTTTCCGTCAGAGCAATACTTTAGGAGATATGGAAGTATTTAAGTTGGTTGCTTTGCAAATTTTTCGTTGTTAACAACGGTTTTCGGTTTTTCCCTTTTATCTCGGAAACCGTCGCTCAAAACGAAAAAACGTCCTAAGTAAAAGTCGTAGCTACGGAAATTCCCTACAAAAAAGACTTCATTGGTTTTTTTGTCAGAGCAATACTTAAGGAGATATGAGGGTTCTTAAGTGGGTTGCTTTGCAAATTTTTCGTTGTGAGCAACGGTTTTCGGTTTTTCCCTTCTTCTCGGAAACCGTCGCTCAAAACGAAAAAATGTCCAAACTAAAAGTTGTAGGTACAAAGATTTCCTACAAAAATTTCTATATTCATTATTTGCGTAAGAGCAATATTTAAGGAGTTATGAGGTTAAAACTAATAATCCTACAGAGCCTGTCTCAAAACTTAAAACCTTCATATCTCCTAAAATATTGCTCTGACGGAAAAAACCAATAAGATATTTTATGTAGTAAATTTTGTAGCTACAACTTTTACTTAGGACATTTTTTCGTTTTGAGCGACGGTTTCGAAGATGGAAGGGAAAAACCGAAAACCGTTGCTTACAACGAAATATGTACAAAGCAACCAACTTAAAACCCTCATATCCCCTTAAACAGTAGTTAGAACTGAGTTTTTCACCGAGCGGGAATTTTCAAACCTTTCCTTTTCAATAGAGAAAAAAAAAATCAAATCCACTTATACATGACTTGTTCAACAATTTTATGACTTTTGACGTGTTTGCCTACATTTCTTTTTTATGCGCGTAAAAAGTAGGTTTATCTACAAGACCTTGTAATTTCAGAATATAAGAAAAAAACAATAAAAATTTAAATTTTGTTTTTTCAAACTGAATATTTCCACGTTTTAACTTTTTCACTTGAACTGATAATGCGACCTATTTCCTGGTTGTAAAAGGAATTTTGAGGAAAGATTGTTTTTTGTGACCTAAAATGTGCAAGTTGAGGATTGCGTAAAATAGGAGATGCCGTAGCTAGGAGTGGCAGGTTACATAACTATTTATCCTACTTCCTTTGCCACTTGAATAAACCTCTAATGGCTCCCATTAATTTGTTATTAGGTTGTGAGTATTGTTATTGAGTTTCATTTTGTACACCTAATAAATAAAAATTGTAGGAAATTTAATTCTCTATTTTGTACTTAATTATTTTTTTCTAGGATGCACCATTTTGGAAAATAATTTTTTTTTAAATAAATTTATCTTGAAAACAGCGCGTCCTAGAGAAAAAATGAATAGAATAAAAATTAAAGAGAATTAAATTTCCAACAGATTTTATTTAGTGCATTTTTTTAATATCTGTAACGGTTTACGATTTACAAGCCTTTAAAAATTAACCTTCTTAATGGTTATACTTCAATAACCTTCTTACACGGAGAAGGTCAACTTTAGATGGACTTTAACGCCTAAAATGTTTGAAATTTTGAAAAAATGAGCTACTTGTACAAAATGAAACTTGGCTAAAATCTACAAAATTCAAATTTACCCCGTGGATGAGTTTCAATTTGTACACCTAATAAATAAAATTGTAGGAAATTTAATTCTCTATAAATTTGTACTTAATTATTTTTTTCTAGGATGCACCATTTTTGGAAAATAATTTTTTTTTTTAAATAAATTTATCTTGAAAACAGCGCGTCCTAGAGAAAAAATGAATAGAATAAAAATTGAAGAAAATTAAATTTCCAACAGATTTTATTTAGTGCATTTTTTCAATATCTGTAACGGTTTACGATTTACAAGCCTTTAAAAATTAACCTTCTTAATGGTTATACTTCAATAACCTTCTTACACGGAGAAGGTCAACTTTTGATGGACTTTAACGCCTAAAATGTTTAAAATTTTGAAAAAATGAGCTACTTGTACAAAATGAAACTTGGCTAAAATCTACAAAATTCAAATTTACCCTGTGGTACACCTAATATTTCAAATATTTCCCTATTGTACGGGGAAATTTTTTATTTAATTGCCATCTTCTTATAAATGGTGGAATCGTGACTGCTCCTAGTGGGTGACATCAGGCTTTACAGGTGTAATCTTGACTTGAACGGCCTCCTCTTTCATACACGATTTTATTCGCGTTATGACTTCCTTGTTTACTATTTTTATTTTAAAATTTAAATTGTCTGCAAATTTCAATATTTCCTCAACCATTTTTGACCTCCGAGAAGGATATCCGATTTAGAAATTTAAACGAAATTAATGAAAAACCGCATGAATTCATTCTACGAAATTAAAGATGGCACCCTTTCACTTTTTTTCACCTTCGATGACGCAATTCTAACAAATCACGGTTTTCTTCTTTTTTTTTCAAACCAATTAAAATTCACAAAAACCGGTTGTAATATGTCCCTTTTTAATTAATTCGAAAAATAATCTTTTGTGTAGGATAGATAACGAAATTATTGTAGCAATAAATTAATTTTACGCTTTATTATTTTGAGGACAACAGGTGGCCATGGGCCGCTCACGCATTTCGCAATTCGAAAATGCCTATTAAGTTTGATATTTACTCAGATTTCTTTTTAAGGTTGTATGAAGAACATTAATTTTTATTGGCAATTCATATTATTAGGTGTACAAAATGAAACTCAGCCACAGGGTAAATTTGAATTTTGTAGATTTTAGCCGAGTTTCATTTTGTACTCCTAGTAGTTCATTATTTCAAAATTTTGAACATTTAGGCGTTAAAGTCCATCAAAAGTTGACCTTCTCCGTGTAAGAAGGTTATTGAAGTATAACCATTAAGAAGGTTAATTTTTAAAGGCTTGTAAATCGTAAACCGTTAAAGATATTGAAAAAATGCACTAAATAAAATCTGTTGGAAATCAATTCTCTTTAATTTTTATTCTATTCATTTTTTCTCTAGGACGCACTGTTTTCAAGATAAATGTATTTAAAAAAATTATTTTCCGAAAATATCCAATTTGGTAAAATTCTTCACCGGAAGTAGGTCAAGAATTTTTCTTGGCGAAAATATGTTGAGAAAAATGATGGCTTCCTGTTCAAAAATCCTGGTAAATCGCTGAAAAATCCTCTAAAAATGTTTTTCTGAGTTAAAATTTCGGAAAACGTCAAAAAGTACTAGTTTGAAGAGCTTCCAACGAAAACTTCCTTAAAGAGAAGTAAAAATAAAGGAGGGGAAGTATAACGGGGGGAAGTATAAATAAGGGGAAGAATAACGGAGTAGGAATTACCCAAAAATCAAGTAAATGTTAGTTTTTTTGTTTCAAAATTGAAGTAAAACGCCAAAAAATGAAAAGAAAAGTAATTTACCTTCTTTCCTAATTTTCCTAATAAAGAACAGCTTTTGGTTAAAATCAAAAAACAAATTTCCGTCATTTTAAAATAAGAAAGAGAGAAAAATATTTTTTCGAGGCCTCTCTTCTTGGTATGAGGGGCTTTATATTTTAAGTCGGAGGTGTGACCCTGGGATTTGAAAAATAGGCACCGAGCAGTCTGATCTATAATCCGGTCTTCCCCCAGATGTAGACCACCTGAAGTAAAAACACGTGCAGAAACATTCAAAAAATCCCTTTTCATTTTGAAAAAAACGGACGGCCGGCCGGCCGGCACCACGGACTAAGTTGAGATCGGTAAAGACATTAGATTTGAAAACCCCAAAAACGTGGAGGGTATCACAATAACTTCTGAAGTTAAAATGTTTTCAGGAGATTAAATTATTTGCCTTAAGGATAAGATTTCGAAAAGCTTTTTGAGCGTCTCATTATTCTTAAGTTGGAATCCAATATGTCAGAAGAGCGAGAGAGAAAAGTGCGAGATCTCACGCCAATTTAAAAAGATCTAATGAAGCCATTCCTATGGGCGAAACGTGTCTTCTAAATTGAAATCTACAAGAAGATTCTAAACAGCGGACGCTCAAATATACGAAACACGATTTTTAAAATTTATCACCAGACAAAAAGGAATTGAACCTTTTTTTTAAAATTTAACACTAACTGGGCGTGTTCCGAGGCGTATTCCCAGTTTTGCCAACTTGTTACACGAAAATATTCGACTAAACAAAATTAAAAACCGGACCGAGCATAATTCATATGTAAAATAGCCCTCCGGGGACAAAAAACATGAATATATTCTAATCCTAAATTATGTTCTCCTAATCCTATCTTAGAGCGTACCAAATCATTAGATTAGACGTTTTTTCCCTATCAAGGTCGATCCTACCCCAATCTTGTAAATTTTTAACTTTTAGACCACCCATTTTATTGAACAAAATTGTAGAAACAAAAATATAATCGGACGATTAAAAAGCAAGAGTGTAGCTTGAAAGATGAATTTTAATAAGTCATCAATAAAAGGGAATATAAATAAAGAAGGCATTTAAAAATATCTGATTTAAAATTCCGGTTTTTTCATTATTCAATTTGTTTTTCGTTTCGTTTAATCACCGGTTAATGGTGGGCGAAGAGGTGAGGGGTTGATCCGGCAAATTGCCTTCTAATGAAATGGAACGCACACGATGAAATATAAATTTGTCTATTTACATTTAATTGGGGCCTTATAACAAGAACAATCTTCAATCTCAGTTCATTGAATAATTTTTTTAAAACTTTTATCAACAGTTTTTTTTGGATAAATTTTCTGTCTGCTCTGAGGGGTGCAAACTCTGATTTTAACTGTCGGTTTTGGCGGAGAAGGGTGTCGTGGTTTTTATCAGTTTTTATCAAATATCTCGAAAACTATTAGGTTAAACGCAAAAAATATTAAGTACAAAAATAACCTAAATTAAATTTTAAACAAATAGTGTTTTATCCATAACCTGGCTAAAGTGAACGGTTTCGGAGTTACAAGCCATCAAAAAAATGTTTTATTCTTATGACATTTTAGAGACTAATCATCAAATAACTCGAAAACTATTAGTTCTAACAATATAAACACAAAGTGTAAAATTAATTTCCAGGCAATTTCCTATAGATAATTATTTATACATTTCTTTCATAGAGCAAACGGTTTAGGGGTAATCTGGAATAATTTAAATAATAGCTTTGTTCAAACCGTAGTTTGAAACTCCTGGAGCATGCGCAGAAGGATTTTCAAGTCAAATTTGACGTCAGATGACTTCAAATTTCCTGTTGATGATTACTTATACATTTTTTTTCATAGAGCAAACGGGTTAGGAGATATTGTAATCTGGAATAATTTAAATAATAACTTTGTTCCAACCGCAGTTTGAAACTCCTTGAGCATGCGCAGAAGGATTTTCACGTCAGATGACTTCAGATTTCCTATAGATAATGACTTATAAATTATTTTTTTCATTGAGCAACGGTTTAGAAGATATGGTAATCTGGAATAATTTAAATATTATGTAATAGCTTTGTTCAAACCGCTATTTGAAACTCCTGGAGCATGCGCAGAAGGATTTTCACGTTAAATTTGACGTCAGATGACTTCCTTCATGTATGATGGACGTCCAAAACCTTCTGCGCTCCAGGAGTTTCAAACTGCGTTTGGAAAAAAGGTAAAATCCTTAGATTTTAGTTCCTCGGTTTGCTCGTTGAAAGCTCCTGCGCGGAAACTATTATTCGAACGCAGTCCATACTAGGCTCATTTTAAAGCTACCTACTCGTAGCTTCAGAATGTCTCAGAATGTTAGATTTTAAAAAACGGGAATTTATGAAATAATCTCTTCTCATTTCATCCTTCCGGGAATATGTAACGGCACTTCCATATTTTACAATAAAAAATAAAAAAATACGATCAGGATTTTCTACTAAAAGGCCTCCTTTTAGCGATTCCGCCGAGGTATTCAATAAAAAGACATTTTTGCCTGTCATTCCTCGCGAAAAATATTTAGGTCTCCTTTCATGCGTTTTAAAAATTAAAAAGAAGAAAAAACCTAATGAAAAGTCACGTAAATTAATTAGAAAGGAAAAAAGAAATATAAAAGAACGCTTCCTTCCCGGTGTTGATTACGCTCAGGGCCTTTTTATTCGGAACGGAATGTGCACGGCTCATGATATAATAATAAATAACGGATTTTAAGACTTCGGATATATCGATGCCCATTTAACGACTCCCCATGTTTATTATAAAGATACTGTTGAGGCTAAATTTAATACTTCTCTATTGATAGAGCAAGTTGAGTCGACGCTTTTCTCCGTTTATGATTATCGAAAGACAATAACGAGACCATTTAGAAAATCGTAAACGTAAGCCAAACTTCTGTTCTCCTTTTTTACTCCTTCGATTATTTGCCAGCCTCTTCGGAACGGATTTTTGGTCGTTTTCTTGGCTTTTGACCAAGAATGCCTTTTTGAACCTGATTTTTGGTTGTTTTCTTGGCTTTTTGGCCAAGAATTCCTTTGGAACCTGATTTTTGGTCGTTTTATTGGCTTTTGTGGCCAAGAATCCTTGTTTGAGCCGGATTTTTGGTCGTTTTCTTTGCTTTTTTGGCCAAGAATCCCTTTTTGAGCCGGATTTTTGGTCGTTTTCTTGGCTTTTGGCCAAGGATCCCTTTTTGAACCTGATTTTTGGTCGTTTTCTTTGCTTTTTTAGGGCCAAGAATCCCTTTTTGAACCTGATTTTTGGCCGTTTTCTTGGTTTTTTTTTTTGGCCAAGAATCCCTTTTTGAATCTGATTTTTGGTCGTTTTTTTGGCTTTTTTTGCCAAGTATCCCTTTTCGAACCTGATTTTTGGTCGTTTTATTGGCTTTTTGGCCAAGAATCCAGGATTTTTGGTCGTTTCCTTTTTTTTTTGGCCAAGAATCCTTTGTTGAGCCGGATTTTTGGTAGTTTTTTTGCCTTTGGCCAAGAATCCCTTTTTTGAACCTGATTTTTGGTCGTTTTCTTGGCTTTTTTATAGCCAAGAATCTCTTTTGAGCCGGATTTTTGGTCGTTTTCTTGGCTTTTGGCCAAGGATCCCTTTTTGAACCTGATTTTTGGTCGTTTTATTGGCTTTTGTGGCCAAGAATCCTTGTTTGAGCCGGATTTTTGGTCGTTTCTTTGCTTTTTTGGCCAAGAATCCCTTTTTGAGCCGGATTTTTGGTCGTTTTCCTGGCTTTTGGCCAAAATCCCATTTGAACCTGATTTTTGGTCGTTATCTTGGTTTTTTTTGGCCAAGAATCCCTTTTTGAACCTGATTTTTGGCCGTTTTCTTGGTTTTTTTTTTTGGCCAAGAATCCCTTTTTTGAACCTGATTTTTGGTCGTTTTTTTTTGGCTTTATTTGGCCAAGTATCCCTTTTCGAACCTGATTTTTGGTCGGTTTATTGGCTTTTTTGGCCAAGAATCCTTGTTTGAGCCGGATTTTTGGTAGTTTTCTTTGCCTTTGGCCAAGAATCCCTATTTTGAACCTGATTTTTGGTCGTTTTCTTGGCTTTTTATAGCCAAGAATCTCTTTTTGAACCATATTTTTGGTCGTTTTCTTTGCTTTTTTGGCCAAGAATCCCTTTTTGAACCTGATTTTTGGTCGTTTTCTTCTGTTTTTCGGCGAAGTCTGTAATTGTTTGGTTAAAAATTGTAAAAAGTTATTTGTAAATTGTTTAGGTTCCATAAAAAATTATCATTCATGGCACTTGCTTTGAAACGACGTTTAATAATAGGTATGATCATCGCTGAATGAAAAAAACAAAATCGATGATTACAAAATGGTCGCGAGGAACGTAGTTCGAGCCGGTTCTTTCGGTCCCTCCCCTTGATAGTAAACAAATCGCTTGTTTTCTTCGTCGCTTTTTTGCACCTCTCCTTTTATATGAATTTTTTATTTTTCAAGGGCGGGCCTCTTCGCATGTTTACACACAATCTGCGAACGCTTAAGAATCATTGTTCTTTCTCATTAACATCTTGTCGTGATCTCAAATTGCGCTTTACAAAAAAAATATCTTTGTCCTTAGTTTACTTAAGGTGTGGTTTAAACACACCTTTTTGCTCAAGCTTATGAAAATTTTAAATTTCAAAATGCTCGCAATTCCGTCCTTGCAGAAAGGGAATATGACACAGGGAATGCTGTATACAGCAGGGAGTAGGTACTACAGAAAGGAGAAGGTACATCCTCTATACAAAAAGGTAGGTGTACGGTGTATACAGCGAGAAGTAGGGGCACGCTGTATAAGCAAAGAGTAGTTACACCCTGTATACAGCAAGGAGCAGGTACAAACTGTATAAAGCAAGGAGTAGGTACACCCTCTATACAAAAAGGAGTAGGTGTACGGTGAATACAGCAAGGAGTAGGTGTACGGTGTATACAGCGAGAAGTAGGGGCACGCTGTATAAGCAAAGAGTAGTTACACCCTGTATACAGCAAGGAGCAGGTACAAACTGTATAAAGCAAGGTAGGTACACCCTCTATACAAAAAGGAGTAGGTGTACGGTGAATACAGCAAGGAGTAGGTGTACGGTGTACAGCGAGAAGTAGGGCACGCTGTATAAGCAAAGAGTAGTTACACCCTGTATACAGCAAGGAGCAGGTACAAACTGTATAAAGCAAGGAGTAGGTACACCCTCTATACAAAAAGGAGTAGGTGTACGGTGAATACAGCAAGGAGTAGGGGCACGCTGTATACAGCGAGAAGTAGGGGCACGCTGTATAAGCAAAGAGTAGTTACACCCTGTATACAGCAAGGAGCAGGTACAAACTGTATAAAGCAAGGAGTAGGTACACCCTCTATACAAAAGGAGTAGGTGTACGGTGAATACAGCCAGGAGTAGGTGTACGCTGTATACAGCAAGAAGTAGGGGCACGCTGTATAAGCAAAGATGTTTACACCCTGTATACAGCAAGGAGTAGTTACACCCTGTATACAGCCAGGAGCAGGTACAAACTGTATTAGGCCGTCCGCACACTGGAGCCGACTACGTGCGACTCGGAGTCGTACGAAGTAGTACGACTTCGTTCTAGAGATCCTAACAGTAACAATTAAATGGAACCTCGCCCACTGCAACCGACTCAGTCGTGCGTATACGTGCGTTCATATCCGACTTACGACTCGATCCAAACTTGTTTGGATTTTGTCGCAGGTCGCGTGCGATTTTTGCGTTTTCTGAGTGAATTATCTAGGAACGCGGTAGCGTTCCGCCCCGCCAAGCAACACCATCCGAAGACGTCAGAAAACGGTACCTACCAAGTGTATGTTTACTGGACGTCACGATTTGCGTTTTTCAGGTATCTGGATCTCGGCTCCCTGTGGACCGATCGACTTGAAATTTGCTACAGATTTACTTTGATATGATATGAGTAAACGCTGAAAATTTCAGGTCGATCGGTCCACAGGGAGCCGAGATATAAAAGTCTGAAAACCCGGTTTTTCGCCTTTACCGTGTTCTTCTTCTTCTTCTTCTCTTCTTCTTCTTCTCTTCTTCTTCTTATTCAGCTAGACAAGGCTACAGCCTCTCCTAGCGCACCGATTGACTTGAAATTTTGCACAGAGCTTCCTTTCAACTTGAGCCGTGCCTTTTGAAAGATTTACCCCGAAATCTTAACTTAAAAAAAGTTAGGAACAAAAACTGAAATTTAGGGTAATTTTAGCCACTTTAACGGGTACACAGCCTGGAGACAAGACCAATCGACTTGAAATTGTGCACAGAGCTTCCTTCTGAGTTTAGCAATGAGGACGAGTATAGTAATGAGGACGGATTTCGGAAATGGGTCATCCAGACCCTCAGGGTCAATTTGACCTGTGATCATTGTCTGTGGCGCCGGCTGTACACCCGATTTACACCATAAGGTCGAATTTCGGAAATGGGTCTTCCAGACCCCTTGGGGTCAATTTGACCAGTGATCATTTTTCGATCGTCAGTTAGTCTGAGGCGCCTTCTGTACATCCGATTACACCAGAGGTAAAAAACTACAAAAGATATGATATCCCCACAAAAAACACCCCGTGTAAAAAACACCCCGCCTCGCAAAAATCCTTTTACATCAGCCGGAAAAAGTTGTGATATCAACTTCCCCGCCCTCAAATGAGCGAGAAGAGTCGATACGCCCGAGTGGTAGGTACGATGATGTGAGAAGCATGATGCCCGTGCTCCCGTTTTCAATGCTCCCCTTGGCGGCATCGCGAAATGTTTGTTTACAGGGACGTAGTTAAGACGTGCTGTGCGTTCTTCGGGAAAAATCGTTATGATTCAAACACTCAGACATACGTAGATGAAGGCGTAGTGTCATGTGTGAGTACGGGGGGGGGGTATGTGTATGTATGTGTATGGGGTGTATACTAGTGATTAGTTAGGAACTCAGTGATAACCAGTAATTCTTAAGCGTTCCAGGACGTTCCAGGGCTTGATAAATAACGGCAATCACTGATACAAAGCATTTCGCGATGCCGCCAAGGGGAGCATTGAAAACGGGAGCACGGGCATCATGCTTCTCACATCATCGTACCTACCACTCGGGCGTATCGACTCTTCTCGCTCATTTGAGGGCGGGGAAGTTGATATCACAACTTTTTCCGGCTGATGTAAAAGGATTTTTGCGAGGCGGGGTGTTTTTTACACGGGGTGTTTTTTGTGGGGATTAATATTATGGATACCGAAAAGCTCATTTCTATTGCGCAAATGCTGAGTGCTGTGGGACCAAAAAATGTAAAGATGTAAAGAAAAAAAAATGTAAAGAAATGTAAAAGGAAAAAAATGTAAAGAAAGAATGTCTTTCTTAAATCCTCTTAACATTTTCCAAAATGTAGTAAAATGTTTCCTTTTTCATGCGGAAATAACGGAAAAATTTGAAATTTGAAATCCCAGAAATCTGAATTTTCATACGATCAGTCGGCTCCAGTGTGCGAGGGAAGCGTACGACCTGAACGCACGACTTGGTCGTGCGTAGTCGCTGTCGCGCCTAGTCGGCTCCAGTGTGCGGCCGGCCTTAAGCAAGGAGTAGGTACACCCTCTATACAGCAAGGAGCAGGTGTACGCGGTATACAGTATGAGGGTGATGTACGCTCTATACAGCAAGAGGGTGGTGTACGCTTTATACGCCTAGTAGTGTGCGCTGTATGCAGCAAGAAATAGGTGCGCGCTGTGTACAGCAAGGAGTAGTCTTCTTCCCTTGCATTCACTGCGGAACTTAAGGGGGTCGAATTTCCTAAAAGCCAAAATTCAAAGAGTTAAAAAAATGGCTTCTAGTTCGTAATATTTCGTGTTTTTGGCTTATGTTTATTTGAGTAGACAGAATAAAATTGTCAACGCTTGTCGGGCATAAAATGTCGATATTTGAAAAGATAAGAAAGTCGAAAATATGGTTTGTTTTCGAGTTGTCCTTGGGTGACCTTTAAAAAGCAAAATGTCCTTTTATTT